>JAXCLQ010062369.1:0-15959 GCA_035584115.1 Cedrela odorata | reverse complement strand
GTTTTTCATTTGCATCATGCATGATGGTTATGAATCAACTAATCGATTAGACAAGGAAATTGCTTCCCCATTGGATAGTGAAATTATTAATACTCTGTTAGTGTTAGCAATCCTTTTCTTCTCTTTGTGGAATGGACTTGGCCTTATCTATAGAGCCACTTTAAAGCAAATAAATTGGGTAAGCTTAGCCCAAGTTTTATTTCAACCGGACCCAAAAACCTTTAGTCCGTCGATTTTAATACGAAAGTACCTGGCAAGCTCACCTCCGAGCAGGGCTTTTAGCACGAGACAACACAAATAAAACACAAATTAATTACTCTTTTTAACACACATACAATTAGAATAAGCTAAGAACGGGTGGGCACATTTTATACCGATTAATTAAATTCATAAAATATATATATATATATATATATAGCCAATTCAAGTGTACAGTCAACATTTTGTAAAAACATATTTTTATTTGTTGCACATTTTTATTACAACAAACTGGACGTATTACTATTCATCTGTGTTTTAATCATTACATAAAATGATTTCAAATTTACTAATTATTTAGATAAAGTTAGACTTTAAGCATAATTAGAAAACTTGTGGCATTTCTATAATTCAAAAGAAAGAATTGTTATTGGAAAATAAGTCTTTTATTTAGGAAAGAATCATTACTATTTAGGAAGATCTTCTCTTTGTTAGATTATAAAATAAAAATAAGGTTTAGGGTTTTCAATATATATGTATTTTATTCTCATTGTGCAACAACCTTCTTGGACGCAAAAGAGAGAGAAATCGTGAGTTTTTGTTTTATTTCTTTCTTATTTTATTTTCCAAGTTGTTAATAGTTTTTTGTGTATTAAAGTGAAAACAAATTGAAAAAAATTGTGACTTTATAATTTACAATTTCATAAACTTAGAGAATATTCTCTTAAGTGTGGTTAAAATGTTTATATTCTTCGAGAGAATGATTTGTGCTTGTTGAAGGAAGTTCGATAATATCTAGTAAAAGGATCTTTCTAAATTAAGTCAAAGGGATTTTGACACGTAAAGGTGAGGGAATCTCGCTAAACAAGGCCACTAAGGAAGATTCAATACAACGGTGGTAATAATAAGAATGAGTTTTTATTTAATATAAGTTTATTAGTGTTTGTAATTATTTATTTCTTAGTAAATTATTTTCTCTAGGCGTGGCCTCTTGGATGTAAGATTGAAAAATCCGAACTATGTTAAAAATCGATTGTCTCCTTTATATTTAATTGTTATGTGGTTTGTTAATTTAATTAATTGGTAAATTGTTATGTGGTTTGTTAATTTAAATACTTTCTAACACGAATCTTTCAATTAGTATCAGAGTGGGTCACTAATTTCTTTAGTGAGATTTTAGTGTTTTTGATTCATTTTTGTAGGTATGGACTCTCAAAGAGAATGATGATCAATATCTAGACCATCACTACTTGATGACACAAATTATTCGTATTAGAAGGCAAAAATGAGGGCTTTTATCAAAGCAATCGATGAGAAGGCATGACGTTTTGTTGTGTATAGCTGGAAACCTCTTACCATAACCGATGATATGAGTTAAGCATTTTTAAAACCTGAAAAATCATAGACAAGTGCTGAGGATAGTTTGTCAAATTACAATTCTGAGGCTTTTAATGCAATTTTCAATGTTGTAGACTTGAATCAGTTCAAGTTAGTTTTGAATTGTGAATTTGCAAAGAAAGCTTGGGATATTCTTCAAGTTACTCATGAAGGAAGTTCGGCGGTGAGCAGTTCTAAACTTGAAATACTTACTTCTAGATTTGAAACACTTATAATGAAAGATGATGAATTACTTGTTGATTTTAATTCTAAATTAAATGATATTGCTAATGAATCTTATGTTTTAAGTGAGGAATATTTAGAAACTAAGCTTGTAAGGAAAATTGTGAGGCCACTTCCCAAAAAGTTTCAAGTAAAAATCACGACAATTGAAGAAAGTAAAAACATTAATTCAATAAAAGGTTGAAGAATTAATGAGGTCTCTTAAGACATTTGAAATGAATCTGAAGCAATGATAGAAAGAGAAAAGCTTAGCATTTTAGCCCGAAATAATAGATTTTGAAGATGAAAAAGAAGCGAAAATTGATGATTTAGAAACTATTGTTCTTCTCACAAAGAACTTTAATAAAATTTTGAAAAGAATGAGACAGAAAAAGAAGCAAACTTTCATAGTTCCTCCCAAAGGTAAGTCTTCTACAAATCCCTTTGAAAATAATAGGAAAAAATGTATTTAATGTAGGAAATGTAATGTTTTCGAGCATAAACAAGCCGAATGTGCAAACATACTTAAGAAAAAGTTAAAGGTCATGAACAATAGCTCGAGCGATGATAAATTAGAGGAGAAAACTTTAGAAAATGTCAGTAATTATATTGTATGTAATGTTTACTCAAGTTATGGAAAAGATAAAAATGTGCAAGCATCCAATTCTATTACAACAAAATCAACAAGTGTTCATTGCAACAAAACAAAAAAAAAAGACGACTGACTTGGAATTTAATCTCGGTGAAACTGATTCTGATAAAAGTTATGAAGAGGATGAGTTAGACATGGATACCATACAAGCCTCTTACAAATTGATGTTCAACAAGTGGGTAGATGTATGCAAACCCAACAAAACCTTAGGGAAATAAGTTGTTAGTCTCTTGAAGGAACAAGCCGAAGCAGAGAAAAAGATGAAAACAATGGAAACAGTCATTGCCTGAGAGAGATAAAATGATAAGTGAAGTTGAATATGAGCTTGAATATATTCATAAATCTTTGAAGATGTTGAACTTAGGTACATTTAAACTTGATCATATTTTGACCATAGGAAAACATTATAGCAATCATTAAGGAATTGGGTATCTTGGTGAAAAACATTTCAGCTCCAAAATAATTTTTGTTAAGGCTTTACCTTCCAATTTCAGATCTTATAGTTGTAAAAGTGATTTATGTCCTAATCATGCATTAAACCTCTTAAATTTTTTATGCATCACATGCACAAATTGTCATGCCCCGACCTTGGAGTTCACCTATGACAATCGTTACAGACCCTCTTGATACAATCCACACACCCAGAAGGTATCGAGAGAGCCTATAAAGCTTCTTATAAGCCATAAACTCCTGAAACAGTTTATAATCATACTTTCCATCCATAGAAGTGTTATCAAAGAATTGATCTCCGTGATCAATTTGTTCATAATATGTTTAGAAAATAAAATATCAATATAGGAAACTATTTACATATAGGTTGAACAAAATAATAATTTCTTACATAACATGTAGTTATAATACATTACTTTACATAACTCCTAAGAAAATACATATCCAAGTTAAAACACATATCCAGTGGACTCTGTATGATACAAGTGAGTTAAGATTAAAAAACCTATTAAAAGCTTCTCAAACTCTCTATCGCCATCCCGAGACCAGTTAAGACTAATGCACCTAACTTGAAAACTGAAGTTGTGAGGAGTAAGTATACAACTATACTCAGTGAGTAAATATATACATACCGATATACATACATGCACACACGTTTCCAAATACAGATATTAAGATTTATTTTACAATGTATTCCAAAATTATATATATATATATATATACATTTGTGCATGGTTATTTAAATTAATGATCTCATTACATTTTATTGGTCTGCAATAGTTTTAAAACAATCAATCCGGGTTGGCTATACGTCTTCGACACACTAACTTGGTTGGGACAAATCCATAACCATCAGTAAGCTTTTTATGTATAAACCATATGCAATGCATTTTATAAAAATAGTAATTATTCGTCATGCTTTACAAAATTATTCATTTCCTTATAAATCATGCATATATAAAATAATTTAGTCTGTCTCACTGATGTTGGCCTTGAGTAGTCACTTAGTGATACGAGTGACTGTCCTCGTAATCTGTTAAATCTATGAGATCTCTATCAAGTCGCCAGGTCTTTCTATAGAGTCTCTAAAATTGCACATACGTGCATGGCACGTAATAGGCTTGCCATGGCCTCTCACCCTTATATCAGCCTCACTGCGGCTCCATTCACCTATGCAGCCTCTCAACAGGTCCATCCATAGGCTACCTCCCTATATATACAATCAACAACATGGTCCACTGGCCAATAAACAATAATCCGACCTTACCGGTCTCATCACCAATATACATGCATTAAAATAGTTCATTTTTCAAAACAATAGCATTCTCATGTAATCAAATCCGGCCTCCCTGGCCTCCTAGGCCTTTGTGTTTTCAAACAACATTTACAAAATGTATAATCCAATTTCGACATTTTCGACCATTACATGTATGTATACCAATCAAATCATTTATAATAGCAGACCAAATAATTAAAACATCTTAATATCATAATAAAGCACATGTAAAACATTCATTTTAACATTTCAAAACACTTGTTTTACACACAAGCATACATATAAATATCACACGCATTTTATTTACATAATGTGTATGTATAAATTTACTCACAAGTAAGGGAGGGTCACCACTTCTATAATTACTCTTCGCGCCCATTAGATTCCACTATTGTGTGTTCGACGCCTAATATCACACATGCATAGTCTTATTAATTTCAATATTCTAAATCATCATAACATGCACTAAATGCGATGTTCATGTATAACGTATCCACAATTCCTTAGTTTGACACATATTACATTACGAGGCTTTACTAATGAGGCCATTTGTCCGATTCCCAACAACAAAATCTCATGGCTGTAAATATTCTAAATTCATATTTTCGTCTAAGACGACTATACATATTCTCCACAACATTTACACGCATATGTTATCATAAACTTCTATTTATCGCAATTCTACGCAATTATACATTTTCGTCAAACATCGATATTATTATTCCAAACGAAAATCAACACATATTTAATGTCATATTCTTCTAATTATCACTATTTAACATAATTCTACGTTTTTTAGGCGAAAATCAATTGTAAATTTGGATGAATAGTAAACCCTTAATGTCAAATATCACAAAATGTTAAAATTTAGGCTATAATGGATTAATAGGTTTACCGTTATATTGTAGAAACTTGTAGAAACCGCGATTAGTCGTTCAAACGCGAAAACCCCAAATTTGAGTCGAAACCTAATTTCGTCTTCGCTTAAACTCGCTCTATTTAACCTAAAATGAGTTTTAAATCGAAGAGAATATGTTAAGGAATCATTTGGTGATGAAAATTTTAAGTTTAATTGGAAGAAAAATGAAAATTGGAGAGAAATGAGAGGAGGTATTTTGAGAGAGAAAAATGGGCTTGGGGTTTTTTGAGATAGAGAAAAACATGAAACAAGTGAGAGGGGGTTGAGTTTATATAGACAAAGGGGTAAAAAGACCAAAATATCCTTGAATACCTTGAAAATTTCTAGAAAAATCCAATTTCGCAGTGAATCGGTCGACCGCTTCCTCAAACCGATCAACCGCTTGCTCATTTCCCCCTTAGAACAGCTTCTACATGTCGACCGCTTCTATTTTCTCCCCTCAAAATGCTTCTGTCGGTCGACCGTTTCCCGAACCAGTCGACCGATTACTACAGTACTGCTACAGCAACATTACTACAGTATTGTGCTACAGAACCCATTTTTCACTATTTAAAATTCTTAAAATTTGGTCCCTAAAACCTTATAATTTAGTCAGTTTTTTAGGTTTTTTGAAAAAAATTTACAATTAATTTCATATTAATCATTTCATTACACCAACTTAAATTCACCCAAATCTCGTTAATGTATCAAATAAATCTTGAATCATGCATGTGCGATAATGAACATCATTAAATAACCATTTTACCCCTATGTTCGAAGTATAAGGTTTACACAAATTAAAAATATGTTATCTAATATATGTTAAAATTAAGCTAAAGGATTAACCATACATTGTCTTAGCTTGATGAATTGATGAAAAATAAACTTAAAACTATAAGCTCTCTTCAATTTGCACCACCTTGATGCATGAATGAAAGCATGGTCAAATGGAGAGAAATTTTTCTTTTTCAATTTCAAGCAAAATGGATGTGAGCTTCTCTTTTCCAATTTATTGAATTGAATTTTAACTCCCCTTTTATACTTAGACCCCTTGACAAATACTTAATTAATTGTACAAATACTTTGCATAATTAATAATTACAAAATTTTCATTCCTTGACCATTAAGGAAACTATATGTATTAGTAGAGTATTAATTTATAATTAATTATGCAAACCCTTTGCAAAATTAATAATTACAAATTTTTCTTTCATTAACCATTAAAGAAACTATTTATATTAGTACGACATTAATTCATAATTAATGCAAGGTTATGTATATAATTTTTCATAACATTTTGGTCTTTGGATATTCAATATTATCCTTTGAGTATGTAATTTATATTAAATTACATATAAGAATAAAATGATTAATTTTTTAAACAATTTAAAGAATTCTTAATATAACACACACACACACACACACACACACACACACACACACACACACACACATATATATATATATATATCGACCCCATATTACCCTAGAAGGTGCTAGCCATTATCTGGATAATATTTAACTCCCTCTCATAGCTTCCTAATACACAAGAATATTGGTGTGACCATAAAGGTTCACTGTGGGTTAGCCGTGAGTCGTATCCAAACTCTTCAGATTTGAACTATTCAACAAACTCAACGATTGTAGGTAACATCTAGTAACATGCAATAGCCCCTAAACCATAATGAAGAATTTCTTCATCAAACTTTACTCTGATTGTACATATCATGTGGATAAAATCTTTTCGTTGTCCAATCCTAATCTAAGAAGGGTTTATGGATGTTAAAACCCTAAAATCAATTCTTCTACAAAATATTGATCAATATGTCATAAACTCTCCAACACGAGCTCTTCGTTTGAGTTTTTATAAAAAATTTGCTCTGGCCAGAGACTTTAATTTCAGACATTAATTGACACTTTTCTAGGAACTCGTTCCAACAAAAATCAACAGAAACTTTCACTTTAATTATCAAGCCAATGAATCTCATTTTAACCATCATCCGAAGGTTGATATGAACAACGCATAACTAAATCAGTTTTTATACAAGACATGGCTAATCCCGTACGTATACACCATATAAACTACACATATCCATATGAGCTCTGACTCTGATGTCTCAGGTCAGAAAATCACTTTACACACTAATACAGTCTAACGATAAATTATTGACTATATGCATAACACTTGATTTATCGTTCTTTGGTCACGCTTGAAAAATAGTCCTCTAACTATTTCTCCATACTAATGCCCTTATGACATAACTCTCATTGTCACTCATACTAATATATTTTACGATATTCATCGACAACATCTAGTATGCTTATTATGTGATATGACTGTCCAGTCAACATCACATTTATAGGGAATAATTTTGATAATTTTATTTAACTACCAAATTAATTATTTAGACAATTCACATACATACTTTATTATATAACATGATTCAATAAAGAAAACAGCTTACATATGTGAATAAATAACTCTTCTTTCATTGATAATATAACATAATATAAGATCTATAATCCTGAACCCAACAACACAAATGGATTCTAAGGCATACACTAACACTAGTATAAATAAAGGTAAGGTTTCAGATCATCAACTCTATGGTTTCAAAGATAAGACTAAGAAGTTTGTTCTTACTTGTCATTTTTGAAACTTGAAAGGTCATATTCGACCCAAATGTTTTCAATTTATGAGATTCTTGCAAAATAACATGAATTTTAATTCTAAGAATGTTCCTAAACTTAGAAAAATGTGACTAAAGAAATCATAAATCAATTGTCTTATTATTTATACATCGCTGAAAACTTGTATCACTAACTCTTGGTATATTGATAATGGATGTTATAAGCATATGACTGGAAACTGAAAGAGCTTAATGGATTATGAAAAGTGTCTTGAAGGACATGTGACATTTGGTGATGGTGTTAAAGGACGAATCATAGAAAAATGAACACTCAATGTTAAAGGATTCCCAAAATTGAAAAGTGTGTTTCATGTTGAGAATCTTAAGGTGAATTTGATTATTGTCAGTCAAATTTGTGATGATAATCTGTGTATAAAATTTACTCTAGAAAAATGTCTAGTGTTTGAAAATTTTAAAAATTGTGTTTTAGAAGGAATTAGGTTATCTGATAATTGCTATGTTTTGACACACCCACTCACTTATCACAAAATTGATTTTGATAACATAAAAATATGGCATCAAAAACTTGGATATTTAAATTATAAGAATCTAACTAAAATTATAAATACAGTGTTGGCCTACGTGGCACACCCAAGGGGGGGTGAATTGAGTTTTAATAAAATTTAAGATAATTTAAAAAATTAACTATGTTTTCATTCAAGCAATGATATATAAATATATAGCAATCAAATCAACAAATTATAAATGCTTAAAATGTAAGAGATAAGGGAATGAGAAAGCAAACTTAGAATTTAAAGTAGTTTGACAAATACAACCTATGTTCATTCTCTCGGATTCTTCACACACCAAGGTTCTATTAGTCTTCTTGTTTGATTTAGATCAAGTGTAACCCAATTATAACTCCTTCTTTATGATGAAAGGAAACCAAAATAACTTTCTTTAAACTCGGTGAAATGTAACCCAACAATGACTTACTTTGAATGGGTAAAGTATAACCCAAATATAACTTACTTTCAATGGGTAAAATGTAACCCAAATAAACAATTATCCTATAAAGGATTTAGAAGAAATATCTTCTTTAAAAGATTGATTTACAAATTCATCTCACACAGATTTTTACTCAAGATGAATATGAATTTGCAATTTAAAGCTCACTTTGTATTTTTCAAATATGTATCACTTGTTGAATTTTGATCTTTCAATTCTTGCTCTAATCCACTAGAATCACTTTCTCATTAATTGTCTTCTTTTCTTTATTAAGAAAAAGCCTTTTTATAGCGTTGAAGATCTCCTTTGATTTTCCCCAACAGATACTTTGAAAAACTTTGAATGAAGATTCTATTGAAAACTAGCCGTTATATTTGAAAATATTATTGTTATGTTTGAAATCGGAGTCGGGTATTGATCTGTTCTGCCTTTGGTATTGATTCATTAGTCTAAATTCAAATTTTAATTTTTTTTTTAACAATGAATATCAATCTATTCTTCTTCATGTATCGATCTGAGCGAGTTCATAAACATTTTTGAAGTCTTTGACTTGAAAGTATTGATATTTTAAGTAAAGGTATTGATTTGGTCGAGCTTGTAATTTCTTGTGAATTCTCAAACTTGACTGTATCAACCTGTTTTGGGAAAAGTATCGATTTGGGCCAAGTTGTAATTTCAGTTGAAATCTCTGACCTTGAATATATTGATCCTCTGTTTTATAAGTATCGATCTGGTTGAATTGGCAATTTCTTTCGAAGTCTCTGACTTTGAAAATGTTGACCCTTTGAACTTTAGATATCGACCTCTGTCAAATATATCGATCCTATGATCTCTATGTATCGATTCTTTAAACATGTGTCAATCTTCAAAACTTTATGTATCTACTGTTGGCTTAAATAGAGATTTCTCACATAAAATTTTTTAGATTTGGACATTAAAAAAATTCATACACAATTTCCTTTATACTTGTTCATCATTGAAAATATAAAGACATTAATATCATCAACAACTTATCAATCTCCCTTATACATATGATATCATCATACAAGTGTTGTTCAAGGAATTCCAAAACTCGACATGAAGCAACCGGCTATCTGTGGTCCACGTCAATTAGAAAAGCAACTTAAGTCCAAACACAAGTTTGTCAATCATACCTCTACTACCAAAATACTTCAATTACTTCATATAAATCTTATAGGTCTTGTTCAGGTAGAAAGCACATGAGATAAAAGATATATTTTTGCATGTGTAAATGTTTTTTTTCTAGGTATACTAATGTAGATTTTATTAGAGAAAAATAATATTTATTTGATGTGTTTAGAATTTTATGTGTAAATTAGTAAATAAAAAGATTGTAAATTAGTAAAATAGTTAGGATAAAGAGTGATCATGGGAAGGAATTTGAAAACTCTATTTCTGCTAGTTATTGCAATAAATATAAAATTACACATGAATTCTCTGCTTCTAAAACACTTGAACAAAATGTTGTTGTGGAAAGAAAAAATAAGACTTTGTAGGAAATGGCTCGAGCAATGTTAAACTCGAAGAAATTATCCTAGAGATTATGGGCTGAAGTGATAAACACTACATGCTACACAATTAATCGTGTATATTTACATCCAGGCATAAGTAAGACTTTATATGAAATCTAAAAAGGTAAGAAACCAAACTTGAGCTATTTTTATATTTTTGGAAGCATATGTAATATTATATTATGAATAATAGAGAACATCGTGGTAAGTTTGATTCTAAAAGTGATAAAGGAATTTTTCTTGGATATTAAAAAAATAGGATGGCATATCGTGTCTATAACATGAGAACCCAAACTACTATAAAATTTGGAAATGTAGTTATTGATGATTTTAATAATTTTGCAGATTATTCACTAGAGGAAGAAGTCACTGGTATCACTAAGAAAAACCAAGATAAAATTCAGAGTGAACAAAAAGATGCTAAAAAACGCAGAAAATCTGACTCCTAGTTTGTTTCAACAGAAACTGAAAAACAAATAGAAACATATTCTAAATCCGAGCCAGATCATATTAGAAGAGAATCATCATCCAAAGTAAAGAAGAATCATCCCTCCTATTTCATAATAGGTAACCTCAATAAAAGTATGGTTATAAGGAAGAGGTATATACACGTGACCAAATATGTTTGTTACACTTCTTTGATTGAACCTAAAAATGCGAAAGAAGCATTGTTAGAAGATTCTTGGGTAAATGTTATGCAAGAAGAATTAGAATAATTTGTTAGAATGATGTGTGGACATTAGTACTTAGACCTAAGCACAATGTTATTGAAACCAAATGGATTTTTAAGAATAAAACTGATTAATTTGGTAACACAATGAGAAATTAATGGAATCGATTTTTATGAGACTTTAGCTCCTGTATCTAGATTATAATTAATTAGATTACTTCTTGCAATTGCATGTGTTCTAGGCTTTAAATTATTTCAAATGGGCATAAAAAGTGCATTCTTCAATGGAACTTTGAATAAGGAAGTTTATATAGAACAACCCAAAGGTTTTAAAGACCTTGGCTTTTTTGATTATATGTTTAAATTTAAGAAGGCATTCTATGGGTAAAAACAACTTCTTAGGGCATGGTATGAGAGATTGTGTAAAGGCCTCGACCCTAGGTTTGGCTATAGTTCCCCACTGGCCTAACCTGAATGATCAAGTTATCACCGTTACAGCCTAATAGACAGAAATTTGCCTCATTTGGGTTCCCCACCCGCAGGGATTTATTCCTTCCCAAATACCTCTGGGAAATTCACCTTTCTCGCCCCTCAAACCCAGAACCTCCACTTTAAGAAGAAATCCTTAAGAGAGTGAGTACCAATTCTTGTAAAATCACGTCAGACGCAGACGTAGAATATTTTTGGTCTCAAATCCTATGTAGAACCCGCAATTTTGACATAAATTGGATTTATTAAAATTTTCATTTAGGATAAGGTTTCAACAAAGGTTGTATGAGAAAAAAATAATAAAATAATAATAAAAAATTAGTCTTGAAATTTAATTTAATAAATTTAATTGACTTTGGGCCAAGTATTAAAATATATAATGAAGATTAAAAACATAAACTAAGTTTAGCCCAATTTTTTTTTATATAAGCCCAAAACAAGCAAATATTATAAGCCTAATTTTAAGCCTAAAGATACTTGTACAAGATGGTCATTTCAAATTCTTCTTTATTAGTATTGGAAAAAAAATTAGGACATAAAAGGAATTTAAGGGGGGCTTTTGGTTTTGACAGAATTAAAGAAGGAAAAACAAAATACAAATGAAGCCAATTAATATACATATGGCCGGCCCCACTTCTATCTTTAAACACTTTAAATTTTTTTATTTTGGTTATCTCTCCTTTCATTTAGAAAAGGCCGGAATGTTTGAGAAGAATGGAGAGAGAGAGAGAGAGAGAGAGAGAGAGAGAGAGAGAGAAAGTAAGAGAGAGGAGAAACCGTGGAGGTAAATAGAATGCTTGCTTTACTGAATCAAAGGGAAGAGATGTGAGCAAGAAGGAAGGAAAATTCAGCAAGGAAGAAGGAGAAATCGAATGGGAAAACAAAATTCTAATAGTTGGTGTGCAGAGTTTGTGAGTAGGTGCAAGAGAGATTCGAATAGTGAAGGAAATTTGGAGTTTGAAATCTAAGATATTAGAGTTTATGAAGAATTACGGGAAAAACAAACGGGAAAAAAAAAAAAGAAAGAGAGGATAAATTGGCAAGAAATCAAGAGATGAAATTGCTGGAGATAAGGAAAGCAAGAAGGATTTTCAAGCAAGAAGAGCTGAATTGACCGAGGAAAAGACGAAGGGGATTATTAGTGTTTGGATGAAAATTTAAGAGAAGCTAATTTGGGTTATTGAATTGTTTGGTTGCTGTTTTGCCTTATGATTTTGGGTGATGAGCTGGTTGTTTGGTTGCTGTTTTGTTGAGTGATTTTTGGTAAATAAATTTAGTTGGTTGGTTGCTGAGAAATAGATGAGGAGTGAGTATTTGGCCAGCAATTAAAGGGAAGAAGAATCTATCATGAAGGGTGGAAGAGAGGAAAGAAAGAGAAGAGGGAAAAAATAAGTACGGAAAAATTTCTCATTTCTATAATCTCTAACAATTTTAATATTTGTGTTTTGATATATATGTGATGAAATTGTGAATTGTGAAGTAAATTAGACTTGAGAATTATTGACAGTGTATGATGCATGTGTTGTGGGCAGTGGTAGCATGTAAAATGTGGTGAGATTGTGATGTGGTTAAGTGAAATTATTGATTTAGATTATGCAATATATGGCAATGAATGGTATGTATAATATGGCAATATTAATGTGGATAGATGGGCAGTGAATATTGTGTATTATGGTTAGGTTTTATGCATGAAAAGTGCGAAATTAAAATGTTGATATGCATGAGAAATGTGTAATCAAGATGTAAATGATGTGTGGAATTGGTTGGTGATGAGCTGTGATGTATGTAACGCATTATATATATAACTGATTAATGTTAAAAATGTAGTGGTAACAATACTACATATATGGCAATGAATAAGTTGATTTTAAGGTAAAGTTTAGATTTTACTTAATACTGGAAAAATGAGAAAATAAGTTGCTATGATGTATGAATGTGGTGGCTAGTTATATAGAAAAAATAAGACAAAATTTCATGGAACACAAAGGTCGACCTGTTGCTGGAATTTTGACCTTGATGCAATGTTGAAAAGTTGAAGCGTCACACCCTTTTTCCATACATTTAACCTAAAATATCAATCTCACATTTAATATACAATGCATTACTTTTATTACACAAATCCTACATAGTTCAATTTACAAAAGTTATTATACATACAAGTCTATACATATTACTTAGTTAACCTACAAATATATATATCCAAAAACTTCAAACACGCCTAGTATTCTCACTTGCGTACTTGGTTACCTTTATGTGCTATTATCTGAAAAATAAAATTTTTACAATAAAAAGTGAGATATAATCTCAGTAAGCAAATCATACATGTTTTTAATTTCGATGCAATACAAAATATAAAGGTTTAAACAATCAAAGCATTTTTAAACTTTTCCAAATCACATAGAATTTATTCATAATATGAACACATTCAAAACGGCTTAGTTAGTTAGTCTCACCTGCATCCACGGTAAACCAGTTTCAGAACGTAATTACGTGTTTCGCATATAATAGTCATTCTCATATCCAGATAACAGAAACGCGTACAACGCGTTAAACAGAATTCTTACTAGTCCGCAACCCACGCATTTAACACAAAACCCCGACTAGGTCAGAATAAGCATAACTAATGACTAAGCCATAAAGTACATTCTTATTCAAACATTTCACATATCGACAACATTTCTAATAGAATCCAAAATGCTTCACAAGTTGAACAAGTTGTTTAAAATTCGTTACTTCAATTAAATCCAATGGCTCTCCTTTTTCCACCCAATTTTTATTAATTATTTATTAATTTTAATTACTTAAATATATAAATGGTTAAGATTAATTCCACCAATCTAACAGACCACATTTAGCTACCTCATTTTCCACTAACATAGCTTATATTTATCATTTTACAAAATATGCTCAGAATTGTGTCAAGTGGCTAGTTTAGATTAAAGCAAATGGATGATTAGAATTGTGTAGAGAATTTTAGCGAAAACTTAATATTTTATTCATTTATTTACTTATTTTACTTTATTATATACATATGTATAAACTTAGACTTGGGCTTAGCCTTAGACATAACTAATTGGGTTTAAACCTAACTAATTAAATTATGCCCAATATATATATATATATATGTATATATGTATATGTATATGTATATATATATATATATATTATATTCTTAGTCCACTTAATTTTATTTTAATCCATAATCTAAAATTTCAAAAATGATCTTGTTAATAATAAAATTTTCATTTCTACCATTCATGTCTACTACATTTTTCAAACTTATAAAAATATCCTCATACATTTACCTTATATCATTACTTAATAATTATAAGTTTTACAAAGGAAATCGCGGGTGTTACATGAAAGCTTAATCGAATCAAAAGTTTAAGATGAAGGATTTGGGTGAAGTCAATAAAATTTTCGGCACAAAGATTAGTAGAGATAGAGGAAAAGAAAAGGTTTGTTTGATTCAGAAGCAATATCTGAAGAAAATATTATCGCGTTTTGGTATTACTAATTAGTCAAAACATGTACCCCACTTGCTCATTTCAAGTTAAGTGTATCTTTATCTTAAAGTATAGATGAAGAACGAGAATATATGTCAATAGTTTTGTATTATAATGCGGTTGGTAGCTTAATGTATGCTATGATGTGTGCGAGGTTTGATATTTTACAGAGTTGTGAGCATGTATATGCATCATCCTGGTAAAAGACATTGGTAAGGAGTAAAATGGATTCTATGATATATATCAGATATTGTAGTATTGAATTAAAATGGATTTTACGATATATATATATATATATATATCAAATATTGTAGATGTTGAATTGATTTTTAAGCAAGCTAATAAATGTGATTAGTATGCTATTGGTTATATTGATTCTGATTATGCTGGTGATTTGGATAAATGTAAATATATTGTTAGTTTTATATTTTCTTTGGCAAAGGCACTAGTGAGTTTGAAGTCTATTTTGTACTCTACAATTGCTTTGTCTACTATACAAACAAAATATATGCCAATTATAAAGGCTGTAAATTAAGCTATTTGGTTACAATATATATTGAAGGAGTTGGGAGTTGATAATAAGAATATTACTATTTATTCTGATAATTAGAGTCTTATTCATTTAGCGAAGAACCAATGTACCATGTTTGAATGAAATAAATTGATATTCGATATCACTTTATTCGTGAGATTATTGGTGAGGGAAGGATTTTAATAAAGAATATTAGGACTACTAAGAATTCTTTAGATATGTTGACTGCAATGGTGACAGTGATATAGTTTAATCATTATTTAAACTTGATTAATATTCTTCGAGTTTGATCATGCCATTTGGCACATTTACAAACATTGCTAATTTTGACAGAGTGTACGAGAAACTAAAAAAGTTATTTGGAAAAAATATACTAATTAAGTTAAGATAGAGATTTATTAAATTTCGGCTTAAATAGCCAAGTTGAATATCCTGCATCTGTGTCATATTAATTGGGCTTTTGATTTCTATCTTATAGTATATTTATTTTTTAAGATTCCAAACTAAATACCAATTAAA
>JAXCLQ010062358.1:0-15969 GCA_035584115.1 Cedrela odorata | reverse complement strand
ACTACCCGATCAATATCTATACAATATTATTAACTAGTTAATGATTATTGCATAGTAACAATAGCCATCATCATTAAGTAACCGACTATGTGTGTGTCCCCTTGGGTTCACTGTGAGCTGGACATGGGTGGACACGAACTCCTTCGTATCTCTTGGGTACAACTCTTTGTAACCAAAGTTTCCAATAATCATGTGCAACCTCTAGCAAGATGCCATAACCCCCAAACACTAATGAATCCATATAATCGTACGTACATGTAGTAAAGTCTTTCTACTGTTGACTCCCGATTGAGTGCGGGTCAATGAAATCGTCAAACCCCTAACTCAATCATAGGAACAGAGTCTTGAATCATATATGGAATCATGTATCCAAAAACACATTTTTGGAAACATGTACTCTGGCCAGAGATTTTATTTCCCATGTATGACATCCCTAGGATCTTAAGCTCCAATATCTGAGCCAGCAGATTCCGTCTTGGTCATTACCTGTCCTCTTACACTTAAACACCTTACCAGTAAGCTTCTTTCACCAGGCGTGGCTAGCTCGATGTTATATACACAAGTGAACGATGTGCCTCAGTGCGAAGGGTAACCGTGACACCTCAGGTCAAAGGACTAGTGGTACAAAAGTACGGCTGTGTGACATATCATTGACGGTGGATAATTAGAGAGATTGATGAAGCTAAACAACATAAACATAAGCGGTTGCGTTTAATTTAGTTGAACATTCTTCCTAAGATCTAAATATTTTTGACGTAGCGAATTATTAAATCTTAGTTGCTTCACAAATTAGAAAGATCAATCAATTAGGAAATTGATTTCTAACCTAGTAATAGATTGCAACGAATAATAAACTAGTAGGCCTCATAGTAATTAAACAAGATAATTAGGAAAATAAGCACAGAAGAACATCCAATATTCAAAGCATAAATTGAACAAATAAAACAAATTAGATCTCACAGTTTATTAATTCTAAGGCTTCCGTTTCTTTTGACTAATTATAAAAGTTTAGCCATACAAGGCCATGATGAAACTTGAAGGAAAAATTAGAAAAAAGAGGGGGAGAGAGAGGCATCTATCAAGTCTACCCTTTTTCCTCCCTTTTTACACGTTATTTATTTGCCTTCCAAGCCTACAAAATCCCTAAAATATTCTAAATATTATCCTAAAATAACAATCTCCAAATATGATTAATTAAGGAATAAATTAAAGTCCTAATATAACTAAGAAAGTGATGATTTATTGAGAAAAATATTAATATAAAATAAAATCTTCATATAACTAGGGAGGTGGTGATTTCAATTAGAATTTTTGTGCACCAGATTTGGAAAGTTCCAAAAATAAACCGCATCAAATCTGTGTTTTAGAATTAAAGGCTAAGGAACATTCCACAACTTCAATAGTAGAGGTGCAGCAACTTCAAACTCGATTTCGACCTTGATGAAGCCCATATATCTCAAAACTCAAAACATGAAAGTTGTAGAGATTTTTCTTGTCATTCCATATCATCTGAATCATCTCAATTGAAGCTTGGATGAGAGAGTTACACTTATATTATGAAGTAATGTTGAAATTGTCCAAAATCTCCCAATTAACTTCATTTTGCACTTAACGCCTTCAATTATGTCCTAAATCAAAATAATAAAAATAATGAGTACATTTAGGCACCAATTAAGTATAAAAGACTAAACATTAAGAGAGAAAAATATGATATTCTGTATTCTCATCAAATTCCCCTCACACTTAACTTTTGCTCGTCCTCAGGCAAAATTTAAATTCACTTCCTAAAAACACCAAGATCGCAATGCCATTAACAAAGAACAACCAAGCTCTTCAGAACTTATAAAATATAATGAACAAACATTCTTAAATAACTTACAATTACTTAGTGAGCATTTCCATTAAAAAATGGAGTAAACTAAATACATAGACCCTCACAAAAATAAACACTCGACTCTCATGTGTTTGAAGGGTATTTGTTTCGCTCAAATTCATTCTAATGGAAATGATTTACCATAGCTTGCATATCTTCTTATTCCACCACTAGAATCACATGCATAACACGAATTATAAAGACTTTTCAAGGGTTGTAATGGGGTTTAGGATTAAGATGAGAAATATTTGGGAATGTAGCTCAAAAGCCATCAAAACTAGTGGAACAAAAATGAATCAACTCATGCTCAAATATATAAGACATGTAAAACCAATCATTCCATTCAACAGCTTTTTCAATTTGGCTTTAAAGCATTTAAACCATGTAAAACTCTTGTATTAAAAAAGAGATTGTTCAAAGTGTTGGCCCAATTGGCAATACCCAAGAGGGGGATGAATTGGGTTTTTAAAATTTAGCAAATAAAATTGTATGTAATGCAGTGCAATAATGAAACAGTAATTGGAGAGAGAAATACAAACACAGTTTTATAATGGTTCGCAAATCTTAGCTTATATCCACTCTCTAAGATACAAGAGACTTTCATCGAGATTCCACTAATTTCTTATTTTGACGGGACAAGAGTAGCCTAGTACACTCCTTCTAAGGTGGAGGAAAACCTTACACTCTTTTATACGAATGAAGAGTAATCACAAAGATCTTCTTTGGTACGGGTGAAGAATTACCCAAAACCAAATTACAAATATATTTTTGATTTTTGCTCTCACACTAGAGTGAATATTTCAAGAAGTTTTTCACAAAAAAAATTTCTCTTACACAAGATTTGAAAGAGTTACAATAGAGAGAGAAAGTTCAGTATTTTCGTATCTCAGTGCTGTTCAATGATTTCTTATTGAAATTGATTGCAAGTAATTCTTCTCTAAAACTTCACTGTATATTTTCTATTTATATCTATCCGTTTTGTGAAGCTACTCATGTCCAACGACTTGATTTGATGCATTTAATGTTCACCATTAATGTTACAAAAGTTACCGTTGAGCTTTAAATTCAAAGAGAGTATCGATATGTTTCTTCATGTATCGATCTCTTTAAGTGAATAGTATCATTTGCATCTCGAGTATTTATCTTCACTTTTCCAAGTATTGATCTGTTTGTACTGGAAGTATTTCTGGTTTCAGTATATTGATCTATTTCTGTTGGATATCGATCTGGTCTGCTCCGTAATTTTTTCTAACTCTCTTTGAAGATCATGTATCAATTTGTTGATGTCCATGTATTAATTTGGTTACCTCTGTAATTATTTTGCAACTCTCTATGAAGACTAGTATCAATCTGTTGATCTCCATATATCGATCTGGTTGCATTGGTGATTTCATCTAAAGCCACTATCTCAGCAAATATCGATATCCTCGTTTCTTTGTATTGATCTTCTTTGATATATCGATATGTTATTGAACTTATATCAATCTGTTTCCTTCCATAACAATCTGTTTGCTTTTTACTCAAGCATATTCACTCAAAATTCTGAGACAAATTTAGGACATATTTAATTTAGTCATTATAAAAAACATATCATATATTTATATTTGATATCATCAATTTCTCTCATGCTATCATCATTCTCTCGTGATACCATTAATCTCCCCCTTTTTTGATGATGACAAAATAAAGATAAGATGGGTGTCTAACTTTCAATGTGAATTGATTTTTCTTCCTCTTAATGTGATGCTTTAAGTTATCTTTTAATTTTGAGTTTTCTCCCTATTCATCCATTAAGATTTGATGCAAGCTTATTATATTTCTATATTCTCCCCCTTTTTGTTAGCAATCAAATAAGGAAAATGAACAATTATGCGAATCAATTGTATAAGTAACACAATCATATCAAAGAAGTATAAGGACAAAATACTTGTTGATCAAAAGAATTTTCATTTCACAGAAAAAGGCATACAAATGATAGACATTGTTCAAAGGGTGCCAAAAAGGTTAAGATTGTTACTATGACATCCAAGTCTATAAGAGTGTAGGTAGGCTGGGGAGCGGGAGTAGAAGGTCGCGAATGAGTTGTGGAGGTCGTAGATCCACGATAGGTAGCAGTAGGAGTTGGTGTAGGTGTTGGTGTGGATGCCTTAGCCAAGCTACGTATAAATTTGTGGGTTTCACTGCAGAATTTCACTCCAAGTCTTCCAAGCTAAACTATCGCGTCGCTGCCCTAAGGTAAGTGTTCCTCAATTTTATACTTTTTCGTAGTGACCATGCTCTCCAAACCGGTGAGTCGCTCATTGAAGTTTGACATAGTCGTCTCAAATTTTTCTTCCATGAGAGTCATCTGACTTTACATATTCTCCAAGATAGACAAAAGTGTAGATGTACTTGCGGATTGAGTCGGTGGCTCTGTTTGAGATAAGGGAGCAGAAGAGGGAGGTATAGGTGGCTCATTTTTTTGTACAGCCGTATCTTATAGTTGGTCTTATGTATTCTACTGCTCATGATTGTGTAGATACCTATATTGAGCTTAAATTATCCATCGCCCATTAGATGTCTGCTCATAATGCATATGGCGTAAGGTTATTTCTAATAAGCTTAGCAGCAGCTGGCTGCTCAATAGTATCAGTCTCAACGTATATCTAAGATAGACTATTTCGAATAATTGCGGATACCACATAGCCGTAGTGCAGATGGCTGGCTTTGGACATTGTGGGTTTCACCATTGCATTGAGAATCCACAATATTAGATCAAGTCTCTTCCCTTCTATGATGTACTACATCCACCACATATCCTCATATGTCAACTCCGAACATCGTCCAGAATGTGTGTTGACGTTGTAAGAGATAATGAGATGAAGAATTCTCTCATGGATGCCTAGATGGACTGGTTTGTTGTCCACTTCCGTTAAGTTTAGATTGTTGAAGATTACCTTGCACTTTTCAAAAGGCCGAAATGAGCTTACCAGATACGAAATACCCCTTTCTTGTATGTGTGTGATACTGGACATAACACCAGCATTAACTTGAAAAGTAAGCCTATGAATGTTGCTCGTAAATTCTGTCATCCGAGGTCGGCCTAAATGAGGATCCTTGACATCCATATTTGAATAGAAAATTTTGACTAGGATGTCAAAGCATTTTCCTCTAAAACTCAGGTACTCGATCCATCTAAATTCTTCAAAGGTTTTGAGATAGGAAAATTGGATAAAAATAAGAAGATTGAAATCCAAGACATGGCCAGGAGCAACTTTTCAGTTCAAAAAGAGGGAGAGCTACTGATCCTCTGCTTCATGGTTTTGAAAATTAGTATGTGAGAAAGAGGCTTTAATTGCTCTTTGTCATTTTTATTGACTCACTTCGAAATTCTTAGTTCTAAGTATTTTTGAAATGGATTTAGGGATTTAAGTAAGATGAGAGTTTTCTAGGGTTTGAGCAAGAGATATTTTGAAGCTGAAGAGATATCAATACTTTTGGATTTTGAGTTTGATTTTAAACGTGAATTTGCGTAAAAGTATCGATACATTTGATTAACGTATTAATTTGTTTCTAGATCTTAAAGGATAGATCGATATCTTCTTGAAGAGAGGTTGATACATTTTAACATTTAAGCACGAGTATCAATACATCAAGGCAGATTCAAATTTTGGTCTATTCTTTAATGAGCATTTAATTTTGGCAGTTGACGACTTGTCTTTCACAAATTTCAAAAATTTAAGGGATCATGCATTGTTTGGATGCAATGTTTCGATATGAGAGTAGACATATCGATACATACTGAAAATGAATTCGGCATATCGATACATACTAGAAATGAATTCCAATATCAATATGTCAAGAGAGTGTGTCGATACATGAATGTTAACTTATGAAGGTATCAATATGTTTTCCATGGCATATCGATCCGTCATCATGGTGTCGATACTCTATGATAGATGTATCGATCCGATGCATTTTAGTAGTTAAATTTTTTAGTTACACACATAGACAAGAAATATTCAACAATGATCAAACAATTTCCATCATTCCTAGTTCTGTTCTAATTACACAAAAACAATCTCTATCAAGTGATTTTGTAAAAATATCAGCTAATTAGAGATTTCTGTTTATATATTATAAGCAAATGTCTCCTTTTATTAATATGGTCTCTAATGAAGTAATGACGAATTTCTATGTATTTAGTTCTAGAGTGATGAATTGGATTTTTTGTTAGATTTATGACACTTGTGTTATCACATAAAATAGGAATTTTACTAAGATTTAGTCCATAATCTTGCAATTAGTATTTAATCCATAAAAGTTGTGCATAATAACTACCAACGAATATGTATTCAGCTTCGGTAGTGGAAAGTGCAACAGTGTATTGCTTCTTGCTAAACTATGACACTATGGTGTTTTCAAGAAAATAGCAAGTACCACTTGTACTTTTTTTTATCTACTTTGTTTCCTCTATAGTCGGCATCCGAGTAGCCTTTCAAGCTAAACTCACCAGCCTTTGGATAAAATAATCCTAGATTTGGTATCATTCTTAAATATCATAATATTATTTTTACCGCTACAAGATGTGACTCCTTAGGATTGGATTGAAATCTTGCATAAACACACACTCCATAGAGAATGTCGGGTCTAGAAGCAGTCAAATAAAGTAATGATCTTATTATGTCTCTATATAATCTTTGGTCTACACTCTTCCCTTTTTCATCTTTGTCTAGTGAAGTGGAAGTATTCATAAGAGTTAGAATGGATTTGTTTTCTATCATATCAAATTTTCTTAAAAGCTTTTTAATGTACTTTGATTGGGAGACATAGATTCCATCATTTGTTTGTTTAATTTAGAGTCCTAAAAGAAGTTTAATTCTCCTATCATGCTCATTTCAAATTCACCTTTTATTAGATTTGAAAACTCAACGCATAAGGATTCATTTGTACTTCCAAAAATGATATCATCAACACAGATTTGCATAAGTAGAATATCATCATCTTTGGTCTGAATAAAAAGTGTAGTATCAACACTCCTCCTCAAGAAATTATATTTTAGTAAAAATTCACTAACTCTTTCATATCAAGTTCTAGGTTCTTGCTTTAAACCATAAAGTGCCTTAGTAAGTTTAAAGACATGATTTAAAAATTTGTAGTTTTCAAAACTAGAAGATTGCTCTACACAAACTTCTTCCTTTATAACACCATTTAAAAAAGCACTTTTCACATCCATTTGATAAATTTTGAAATTTTTGTGACATGCAAATGCTAAGAGTACTTTAATGGCTTCTAATCTTGCTACAAGAGCATATGTCTCATTATAGTCTATTCCCTCTCCTTAACTATACCCATGAGCTACTAATTTAGCTTTATTTTGAGAGATGTTGCTATTTTCATCAAATTTATTTCTAAATACCCACTTGGTACCTATTGTTGGATAACCATTTGGTTTAGGTACTAAGGTCTAAACTTTATTTCTTTGAAATTGATTTAATTCTTCTTGCATGGCCATTAACCAATTTTCATCACTTAAAGCTTTTTTAACTTGTTTTAGTTCTATTTGAGAGACAAAGGCTAGATTTTGAACTTCATCTAGATTATCATCAATTTCTTTTGT
Organism: Cedrela odorata; assembly: GCA_035584115.1. Classification (NCBI taxonomy): domain Eukaryota; kingdom Viridiplantae; phylum Streptophyta; class Magnoliopsida; order Sapindales; family Meliaceae; genus Cedrela; species Cedrela odorata. The sequence goes on along the minus strand of JAXCLQ010062358.1, from coordinate 8,497 downwards.
TTTTCTCATAGTTTTAACTCATTGTGAGGGATCTCCTATTATTAGTTCTTTTGAATGACTAGAATTATATTTCCTTGCCTTTGGAAGTTCTTTAGACACTTGATTTTCTTTTATAAATTCACTTTGATTTTTCAAGGACTTATCATTCAAATTTAGTTTTTCCAAATTTTCAATTGCTTCTAATTCTTTCTCTTTTTTCTTTAGTAATTAATTTAGCTAAGTTGGGATCATATTCGTCAAAAGTTATGTGCACACTTTCTTCCAGGACTTGAGTTAAGCTATACTCTTGGATGAATAGCCTAGAAATATTTCTAGATCAGACTTTAGCTCAAATTTTCTTAAGTTATCCTTGGTATTAAGAATATAACAATTACATCCAAAAACTCTAAAGTATTTGATTTTAGGTTTCCTTTGAAAGATTAATTCATATGGAGTTTTGTTCAAAATCTTTCTAATTAGAACTTTATTGGTTATATGACACGTGGTGTTAATAGCCTCAGCCTAAAAGTATTCGGGTAGGTTATATTCACTTAGCATTGTTCTACCTATCTCTTGAAGAGTTCTATTATTTCTTTTAGCAACTTCATTTTGTTATGGGGTTCTAGGTGCAAAAAAATTTGAGAATATCTATTCTCATGGCAAAGTTTTTCAAATTCTTTATGTACAAACTCTCTACCTTGATCACTTCTAATTTTTATAATTTTGAAATTTAGTTCATTTTCAATTTGTCTTGAGAATTTATTAAAGGTTTCAAATGTGCCACTTTTATTTGCTAAGAAGAAAACCCATGTAAATCTTGAGTAATCATCTACAACTACATATGCATATAGTTTTCCTTCTAATGATGTTACCCTATTTGGTCCGAAGAGATCTATATGAAGATCTAAAGGTCTAGTTGTGGAAACTAAGTTTTTGGATTTAAAAGAAGTTTTAGCTTGTTTTCCTAATTGGCAAGGACCGTATACTTTTTCTTTTGTATATTTTAAATTGGGAATACCTCCTAATAGACTTTGTTTGACAAGTTTTCGCAATAGATATATACTACAATATCCTAGCCTTCTATGCCACATCCAAGAATCATCGCAATGAGCTTGTAAACATATGTCATTTATTTCATTTAATTTTTCTAATTCTATGACATATACATCATTATTTCTAGGTGCAGAGAATAATTTATTTTCATGCTCATCCAATACTTCACAACCATACATAAGAAACATGATTTCATATCCATAATCACACAATTGGCTAATACTAAGCAAATTATATTTATGGCCTTTGACATATAAGACTTTTTTTTTGTGATTGAATTAAGGTTAATTGTACCGATACCTTTCACCTTGCCTCGGATATTATCTCCAAAGATCACATCTTTTCTTTCTTCTTTCTTTAGATGGAGAAATAGCTTTATATCTTTCGTCATGTGTCTTGAGCAACCGCTATCAAGGAACCACTTCTTTTTATACTTGTTACTCTTCATATAAGGTACCTACAAAAATGAAAAGTTTATTTTGGGACCCAAGTGACTTTGAGTCCATAGACATTAGTTCTACCCTTAAAGGTTTTGACCATTTTAGCATGCATAATTTATTTAAGTTGTGTTCCCTTAGGTACCCATATCATTTTAGGTCCATTATACTTATTTTTCTTGTATAAACATGTGTTGCTATAATACTCATTTCTATTGCAATAATGACAAGTAATGGATGATGCTACTTGTTATTTAGCTTTCACAAAGTAGTTTGCATATGACTTTTGTTTGATTCCTTGTTTATATTCAAGTTCGGCTTTATCAAATACTAATCTTTGACTACCTAAAAGATTGTCTAATGATTCTTTTTCTTGTGTAAAGTTAGTAAAGATTTCTTTGAGAGAAGCTATTTTACCTTTCAAGATTTTATTTTCTTCTTTTAACATATCAAGTTCATTAGGTGAGCTGGATTCATTCTTATTTTCTAGTTCTTTAACTTTTATTTTCAATGAGTCATTTTCACTTAATACCATGGAGTTCTTTTTCTTTGCTTCTTTATATTTTACATATAAGACCTGAAAATCATTTTTATGTTCTTCATATTTATCTAATAAATCATCATCACTATTTGAACATGTGTTATAAAATGAAGAGTTTTGATTTAGAGAGGTTACCTCATTTTCTAGTTTTCTCATAAGGCAGAAATTTGCTCACTTAGTTTTCGATAATGAATAGCTTTATTTGCTAGAGGAGTCATCCCATTTCACTTTCATTACCTTCTTCTTGTTCCTGTCCTTCTTATCTTTTCTTAGCGGACATTTGGATCTTGTATGCCCTGGTTTCTTAAATTCATAGCAAATGATTACTTTCCCTTTTTCTCTTTCCTTTTCCAAGCTTTTCTTGAATCCATTCTTTCTTGGATGGTCTCTTATTTTTAGTTTCTTCCTTTGGACCATTCTTTGTTAAAGAATTTTATGAATTTTCTGGCCATGAGAAGAAAATCATCTTTATCTGAGTCTTGTTCACTTTCATATTCCCTTTCTTCCTTTTTGGTGCTTTTTAGTGCTATGTTTCTTTTGCCCTTCTTTTTATCCTTATCGTCATTTTATCTTCTTTTAAGCTCGTATGTCATGAGCGATTAGAGAAGTTCTTCGAGAGGTAAGGTTCTCAAATCCTTTACCTCCTTAATTGCCGTAACTTTAACTTCCCAACTTCTAGGAAGACTTCTTAGAATTTTTGTCACAATATCTGCATTTGAGTAAGTTCTACCAACTGCTTTTAAATCAATAGTGATGTTTGTGAAATGAGAAAACATGTCTTTTATGCTCTCATGCGATTTCATTTTAAATAGTTCGTAATCATGAACTAACATATTAATTTTAGAGTCCTTAACTCTATTAGTTCCCTCATGTGTGACTTGTAGCATGTCCCAAATTGATTTAGCCATTTCACATCCTGAAATTCTATTGAATTCGGCTCTATTTAAAGCACAATATAAAATGTTCATTGCCTTTCCATTTAAGAAAAACCTATTTCTCTCTTCGGAAGTCCATTTCCTTTTTAGTTTTAGTGTCCATTCCTTTTTTGGTTTTAGTTTTCTCTCTCTAGTGATTTCATCCTCTATTGTGGGTGGATAGTATCCATCTTCTATTACATTTAAGATTTCAAAATCTATTGTTGATAAGAAGATTTACATCATCTTTTTGTAATAAGCATAATCTGTTCCATTAAAGAATAGTGGTCTATTTGTAGATTGTCCCTCTACTATTTGTGCAAGATTACTACTAAATGTTATTTTAATCTACTCCTAAAGTTTGTAAATCCTATTTGATTGAGTTAGGCTTTCATATCACTTGTTGGCCCAGTTTACAATACCCAAAAGGGGGTGAATTGGGTTTTTAAAATTCAGCAAATAAAATCGTATGTAATACAGTGCAGTAATGAAATAATAATTAGAGAGAGAAATACAAACACAATTTTATAGTAGTTCAGTAAATCTTGGCCTACGTCCACTGTCTCTGATGCAAGAGATTTTTACTGAGGTTCAACTAATTTCTTATTTTGACGGACAAAAGTAGCCCAATACACTCCTTCGAAGGTAGAGGGAAACCTTACACTCTTTTATATGAATGAAGAGTAACCACAAAGATCTTTTTTAGTACGGGTAAAGAATTACCCAAAACCAAATTATAAATATATTTTTGATTTTTGTTTTCATACTAAAGTGAATATTTCGATAAGCTTTTCACAATAAAAATTTTTCCCACACATGATTTGAAATAGTTACAATAGAGAGAGAAAGTTCAGTGTTTTCATATCTTAGTGTTGTTCAATGATTTCTCATTGATATTAATTGCAAGTAATTCTTCTCTAAAACTTCACTGTATATTTTTCTATTTATATCAATATCTTTCTATTGGATATCGATCTAGTCTACTTTGTAATTATTTTCGAACTCTCTATGAAGTTTATGTATTGATCTGTTGATGTCCATGTATCGATCTGGTTGCCTCTGTAATTATTTTACAACTCTTTGTGAAGGCCATGTATCGATCTGTTGATCTCCATGCATCGATTTGGTTGCATTGGTAATTTCATCTAAAGCCACTGTCTCAGCAAATATCGATATCCTCATTTCTTTGTATTGATCCGTTGCCTCCCATATTGATCTATTTATCTCTAAATATCGATTGTTTCCTTTTTAATACACTTGGACAGAGATTTGTTAAGGAATAAACTCAAGCATATTTACTCAAGATTTTGAGACAAATTTAGGACATATTTAATTTAGTCATTATAAAAAATGTATCATATATTTATGTTTGATTTCATTAATTTCTCTCATGATATCATTACAAAGGAACACTTTTTGTTTGCAGCGGGGAATAATCATTCACAATAGCTCCCATCTTTGTATATATTACGTATAAACATTCCCCTTCCTTTAAATTTTAGGAGGAATTATGAACATGGACAATCTATAACATTAAAAACAATAGGACTCACAAATTGAGAATGAAAACCTATTCCATTTCACCAATCATAGCCACACCACAAATCCAAACACACACCTCTACACTTATTTCTTGCAAACCCATACATATCATAATGATGAACAATACTCCACTAGCTCTACAGCTTAGGTAAAGGCATGGTTTCTCAAAAGGGTTCAACAAAGGGAAAAATTAATTACAGGGTAGGCTATTTGGCTTATGTAGCTTGTAACAAAGAGGGTCTTAATTATGTTCATGCATGCATGTGTCAATATGACCTCAAAGAGAATCAAGGTAAGTTCTAGAGAAACAAATCCATGAAAAAATATCTCACATGAAAGAAAATAATGAGATTGATAGAGATGTGTCAGTCTAAAGGCTTAAAATCTTACAAGCTTTTGTCTACTAAATTTAGTCTTTACCATTCTCAAGGAAAATAACTAAACTAATTAATTCTAACTTAGAGGATTACTTATTCAATCATGTTATGAACTTTTTAAGCTTAATTTAAACTTGCTCATGACATACACAACCAAAAATCATTGAAAAGCATAAAAAGCAAAACCTTTTTTTTTTAAATTGAAACTTGAAAAATTAAAACACAACCTAAATCCCTTCCCCCACACTTAAAATTTACATTGTTCCCAATGTAAGGTGAAATGCAAAGAAAAAGTAAAAATAACCAAAATATAAATGTGAAAATAAAATAAAATAAAAAACAAAAACAACTCCCTTTGGGTTGCCTCCCAAGCAGCACCTTTGTTATTGTCGTTGGCTTGACTCAATGATTCCTTCATCAATCAGTATAAATCGGATCCATGAATGGTATAGAAGGACTTTTTGACCAACTTTAAACTCTTTCCTAGAGATCATTTTGTCATGAAAAGCCTTCATCTTTTCCTTGTAAATCCTTGCACTCTCATAGGCATCATTGCAAATTTCCTCTAACTCTTGTAGTTGCAACTTCCTGTGTTCTCTATCTTCATGTTGAAACTCTTAATAGCCCAATAAGCCTGTGCTTTAGCTTTTCTTCTTGCGGTGCATGAAGTTTATTAGAGATGATTACTAGTAACGTTCCTCCGTCTCCATGGAACACGTACTTGAGGTAACTTGGGAAAAGCTTCAAATTTATAGTATGGGACTACAAAATAGAGGGTAAAGGTCTCTCGTTAGAAACTGGTAACATAATATAAGAAACATAACCTGGCTACTATAACTTCAGAAAATCATTCAACGCTGCAACAGTTTCCTGCAAATCAGTGCTCAAGGCTAACTCATTATTCTCTCTCTCAAGATGCTTACTAATAGCAATTTTCAATCCATTTTTCGATCACGTTCAAAAATTTCCTGTGCTAAAGAATCAATCACATCAATAGAATAAACAGGATTATCATCACCAGGATATTTCATAGCATTATAAATATTAAACTTAACAATTTCACCATCAAGTTCCATTGTAAGTGTGCCACTATGAACAACTATTTTAGTCTTTGATATCTTTAAGAATAGCCTTCCTAACAAAATAGGAGTGGTTTGATCACCATTCTCTATATCAAGCACATAGAAATTAGCAGGGAAAATCAAATCATTAACTTGCATAAGAATATCCTTAACACACCCTTAGGATAGGTATTAGATCTATCAACCAATTGAATCACAACACCAATTTTATTCAAAGGTCCATGTTTCAAAGAAACATATATAGACTATAGCATGATATTAATAGAAGCTCTTAAATCTATCATGGCCTTCACAAATCTAGTGTTACCTATAGTACAAGAGATAGTAAACATATTTGGATCTTTGCACTTTACAGGAAGTTTTCTTTGAATAATTACAGAAACATTCTCCTTTACTATCACCTTCTTACATCCTTTAAGTTTTTGTTTCCTCTTAATTGTGCACAATTCTTTCAAAAATTTAGCATAACGAGGTACTTGTTTAATAGCATCTAAAAGAGGAATATTTACATTGCATTTTCAAAAAGTCTCATATAAATCTTTATTTTGCTCAGCTTTTCTCGATTCTATTAAAGCCTGAGGAAAATGAGGTACTAGTTTATAGTTAGAAAAAGGTGGAAACTTACGCTTAGGTGCTTCATCGTCATTGGGAACAATGTTTTTCTCATTTTCTTGCTTCTACAATGCAGGGGCTACCTTTGCTGAAATCTCAATCAAAACAATTGCACTTATATTTTCTCTTGAATTTATTACTGTTTGAGAGGGTAATTTCCCCAAACTTTGTGCCTCTAGTTGACTAATTGCAGTTGCCATCTAGTTCATCTGATTGTCTAAACTTTGAATACTCGCCCTTGCCTTTTGTTGAAATTGTTTTGTCTCATATTGAAATTGCAAAGTATTAGTGGCAAGAGATTTAACAATATCTTCTAAAGACATATTAGAATTAGAACTTTGGCCCGATTGTTTTCTTGGGGGATATGGCTGCTATCATGCCCTTACTCTAGGGTCCATTTGTGACAATCGCCATAGACCCTTATGATATACCCTCTATATCTAGGATGCACCACAAGAGCCTATAAGGCTATCAAATTAATCACCCAAAAACCTAAAAATAGTTTATAATTCAAATTCTCATCCATAAGATTATCAACATCAAAGAATTGATCTCCGTGATCAATTCATCCATAACATGAATAATTAATAAAATTATCAATTTAAAACATTGCATATGGGTTGAACAAAATAATAAGCTTTACAATTCCTCCCTTAGGATCCAAATTAAAATAAACCTAAATAACTACATATTCCCAGGAAAATTACATATCCATTTAAAATACACATCTAGTAGACTTGAATCATAGTTGTATGTCAAGACAAGAAAACCTACCAAGAGCATCGTATGCTCTCAACTGCTATCACAAACCTAGTTAGGACTGAAGCACCTAACCTGAACGGTGTAATTGTGAAGAGTGAGCATACACCTATACTTAGTGAGTAAATGCATACATACATAAATATACATACATGCACACACATTTCTAAATCATGATATTGGAATTTCGTTATTAACATGCTCAAAGTACATATATATTCATTTTCATGTACAACAAATAACTGTAAATAATGTAAAGATTGTCTGCATTCATTTTAAATAACCAAATCAGGCTAGCCATATTTTCTTGACTGCTACCTTGGCTGAGGTAACGTCAAAATCTATCAGTGAGCCTGTTATGCATAAAACTATATGCAATACATTTTATAAAACCGTAAATCATTTGTCAAAAATCATTTGTCATGCTTTACAAAATCATTTATTTCCTTATAAAACATCTAGCCCGTCTCACTAATGTTGGCCCGAGTAATCACTTGATAATACAGTGACTGTCCTTGTCATATCCATCAAATCCCTAAGATCCCTATCAAGCCACCAGGACTTTCTATATGGTCTCTATATCAATATATATATGCTCGGCACACGGTGAGCTTACCATAGCTTAACCTCCCTTATACAGCCCATTGCTGGCCACTCACCTATGTGGCCTCTCATTAGTCCGTCCATAGGGTACCTCCCTATATATACAGTAAATAAGCAGATGCAAAGGCCAAGCAATTGGCCCACTAGCTATAACACAATATTCGACATTAACGGTCTCATCACCAAAATATACATCACATAATTAAATCAGGACTCTTTAACCTCTAACATGTATATCTAAACAATTTCAAATAGCAGACCATTTATAACATTTACCCAATATCAATATAAAATATATAAACGCTTTTCATTTCTCATTTCATTTCTACATAAGTAATACATTTAAATATCAGATGTATTATATTTACATAATTATGTATGTATAAATCTACTCATTACAAAAGGGAGGGTATCTACTCTCACTACGTTTCCTCGCACCTACTCGGCACTTCACTTGGATTCTCAGAAACTAATACTGTGACACCCACAATTTCTTTTGTAGGACTTGTAATTAGGATTGCAAATATACTTGTTAAAGTATCAAGTGTTAGAATTTTAAGAAATAATATAAAGTGAATTTATAAGGGTAAAATTGAAA
>JAXCLQ010062347.1:5266-15969 GCA_035584115.1 Cedrela odorata | reverse complement strand
AATTAAATTTTAACATAATTAGGGTTTCTTAATAAAAAATAAAAATAAAATAATTATGTGGCGGTTTGCTTATCATTGCATCTCTTGACTCTTGAGTTTGGTTTTTCTACTAATTTTGTGGTTGTTTTTGGTGTAGCATTGGTTCTAGCTAGATAGCTCTTTTTGTTTGAGTTGGACCTCTCTTCTTTTGTTTGCAATGCTTTTTACATAGACTTGTATTTTCTTTCCATTATTCTTTTTCTTTTAATAATTTTTCTTAATTTATAAATTAATTCTGTGAAGTAGATTTTGAATCCAAAGATCCCATGAATTAAGGTTTGGGATTCAATTTCATGCTCACATCTGTAAAATTAACCTTCTTATATATTTTATAATTTTTTTTTTCTCCCACTTACAGGGTTATATTTGTCAATTCAAACATTTATGAATGTGTAAAGGTATAAAATAATAGAGTCGAGACATTTTTGAAAGTTTATTTATTTGTCATTCGGGGGATGTGCAGTTCAACTAAAAATGAAATGTTATATATATTTTAACTAACAATAATTTACATGCATCAAAAAAATTACAAATTCGGATAAGCATACTTTGTTAAAATTCAAACTAATAACTTACACTATAAAATATTACCGAAAAATAATAAAAAATTATTAATTGTAATGCAGTAATTATTCAATTCTTTACTTCAAGAATTTTATAAAATTTTATTTAATTTGGTATAACTTAAGAAATAATAAAAAAAAAAATTCTTTCAAGGGTAAAATACAATTTTTATTTATTTATTTATTCATAATGAGTTTAGGTCTTTTGAGCAAGAGAGATTGTAATAAAATTTAGAAAATATTGACAAGTCAACAAGTTATTTTAATTGTCTAAATAAAATAAATAACAAAAGATAATACCAGAGATACAAACTATACAACATAATATCATCATACAAATTGTTTTGGCCCAATGTAATTGAACGGGTAAATGTAAAAAAATAAATATTATTACTATATTAGTTATTTTTATTTATTATCTTGATTTTTTTTATATTTATTTGTTCAATTCTTTAATTACATCATGCGTGACTAGTATTGTACGATTCAAAAACTAAAACTTGACAATCAAATTAGACAAAAAAGAAAGACAATCACACAAGGCTCTCTCTATGTAGAGTAAACAAAGAGTGATTGTACAATTGGAAATATTATAAATATATAATAAATTTTATATCTTATTTAATGATGATTTTGATTTCCTAAATCTAAAAGAAATATATATTTTTTAAATAAAAAAATTCTCCTAATTAAATTATTTATTTTTTAATAATTTTTTTTCTTTAAGTTATTAAATTATAAACATGAATTTTATAATTATACTTAAAGTCTATACTTTATTTAAAATAACTAGTAAATTTAAAATTTTTTTATGCGTGAAGAATAAAATCCAAATGTTCAAAATATTGCCCAACTTGTTGCAACAAAAACATCAAACAATATCATGTCAACCCTAACAATAAACAATTATATTTCTTTCAATTATGTAAGTTTGCAGCATAATAAACAAAGTTTTTTGTTCTCTCATAAATATAGTTTTTCCTTCATTTTTTCCGTATCCAAACACTAATTCTAAGTTGTGTCACTGATCTGTCGTCGTTTGTTTATAGGAAAATTGTCAAGTAAAAGCCGTAGTGCCTTAATTATGACAATAAAGCTTTTACCATTAATGGGCAGAGAAGACTTCTCATTGAGGTATTTATTGTATTGCCTGTCAGATCAATTCATGCAGTTTTGACACGTTTTTTCTTCTTTGTAAGTTGTTATACATTATTTTTCGGGTTTGCAGATGTGGCCTAATCTTATACAGAAGAAGGCCAAAGATGGAGGCCAAAGATGAGCCTTCTCCTAGACAAATAATTCATAAATTATGTCATATGTTAATTTGTTTTGTCGTTTTCATTGTTCTACCCATTGTTCCATCCAGCCCAGGCACAGGGACCAAAATGGGGGTTCAGGTACTGGCCTGCTTTTTGGACCAGCTTAACGAAACGAATCAGATCAGATCTGGCCTATGCACATGAGCATTCTCTTTCTTTTCTTTTTCTTGTACATATGTCTGTATTACATTGTTCTGAATATTTTCTTCATGGGTTTCTGTTGCTTCAGGGGATTTCCTATTTGGTTGAAAGACATTCCTGGTATTGAATTTAGAACATAGAATATACCTTTCAAGGTTTGATATACGTATATACTTGAAAATTCTCTTCAAATTTTGTTATCTTTTTGTTTAATCTTCTTTAATTGAACTTGTTGATTAATTTGAGTTGTAATTGATTGCAACGAAGGCGGTAATGCAAAAATCACAGAGAAGATAGAAAGAATGATGGAGGCAGAAAAGTTGTATGAACCTCAGGGAGGTCAGATAATTATATCGCAGGTTAGAAAGGATTATATTTTAATTAATTAATTATATCTGCTGATGTAGAACACAAGTAAAGTGAAGTGAAATTTTGTCTTGAATTTCAGATAAAGAATGAATATGAATTAATTGAATGGGAAGTAAGAGCTTCTGCTAGGGCTTATGCACAATGGGCAGGTCAAATGGCTACAAGTCTTAACACTGCTGTACCATGGATTATGTGCAAACAAGCTTCATCTCCTGATCCAGTTGTAAATAATACCCTTCCAATTTTTACTTGGGGCTGCTTGCTCTTTGCCAATTTAATTTTATTTATTTTCATGGGGTCTCAGTTCTTTTTCTGACTATTTTTACATATGACAGATAAACACCAGAAATGGTTTCCTACTGTGACGGATTCACACCAAACAAGATTTATAAAACCCAAAATGTGGACAGAAGCCTGGACAGGCTGGTAAGCACTATGCCACATCACGTAATGTTGCCTTGCCTGTGCTGTATACAAAAACAAGGCTCTTTACTCTTTCCTCAAAGAGTAAATGAGTAATCATACATTTGGTTTTGACATTGCTTTACTTTATATAACTTGAAGGATCCGTAAGTTTGGTGGTGCACTTCCTTATAGACCACTAGAAGACTTGACATTTTCAGTTACAGAGTTCATGCAAAGTGGTGGTACCTTCCTTAATTATTATATGGTAAATTAATCTGTTAATTAATTTCACTATTATATGGATTATATATATATATAATATTATTTTTCTTTGTGATTCAGTACCATAGCAACGGCTTGCTATATACCAGGATTACAAAGCGAACCAAAATGGGGGCATTTAAAAGATTTGTATAAAGCCATCAAATCATGTGAATCAGCTTTGTTTTCTTCTGATCCCATTTGTGAAGTTCATATTTTATATGCCTTATTTTGTATCAAAATAATTGAATTTGAGTAAGTTTTTGAGCTAACAAAGATCTTGTGTCAACCTAATGCCAAGTGAGCGCTCAAGTGGAAGGAGGATTGTTGTCCAAAATATCAGCATAATGCAGCACCAATTCACATTCCTCTTCTTTCATACAATTGGGAAGCCCAACCAAAATCCCCAATGCGATCCGCCTAAACAAAGCATTTTGCAGCAGGTTAAGACCATGGGATCTTTTGGCTTCATGAGATGCCGATTTGTTGACAGTTTTAGTACAACATTTCATGTATAAGCTTTGAAATTCTTCAAGCCAGAGTCCAATCATTTGATAATCATTCTCTATAAATAATTGTCCAAAATGCAGCACCAATTCACATTCCTCTTTTTCAAGTGCATAATCTTCCTTGTTTTCATGAAATTTGGGTTTCTTAAGTTTCTTCCGGTACCGAGATTCTTCTTTGTGATTGTTACCTGAGCCAAATTGTTTTACACTCCAAGCTTCTGATATTTGATTCAAACAACCAGCCAGCAACTCTAGCTCAGATTTATTACTGGGGTTCAGAATCCATGCGATGTATCTTGCTGCAGCAGCAGCTACTGCCTCCACATCTAGCATTTGTCCGATTTAAGTGCTCCTAATGAACATTTTAAATGAAAACTTTCTTGAAATTTTTTCTCACAGAATAGTAACATAGAAGCAAAGTAGAACCAACCGGGGAAGCTGATTGCGAGAGCCCTGCAATGCAACAACAATGAACAATTTGCGAGTAATTAAATCATAACAGAGTAGCTGTTACAGTTGTTTGTATGTGAGTGCATAAAGTAAGAATTTTACCAGATGGATTTGTGATCAGTAGTCACAACCTTTGTCACAGACAGGTTGATAGCTGGATCAAATTGTTTCCTAGCATGGGAAACTGGTTTGCTGGTAGCATGAACTAAACGTAGAAAATCTTCAGAGGTAAGTGGTCCAGCCAAAGTCCTAAACAAGTGGTTCTTTTTTGGAAAATATGTTCCAGGAAATGGCAGCTTAGATCCCAATTCCAATGATAGTCCCCGCAATGTTGGAGTAACATTTATGTCCAGTATCATTGAGTGTAATCCAATCAAAAGCTCAAATATGGAAGCCAGACCCCTGTTGTACAACTAAATCAATATGGTGAATGGGTTACGCTTGTTAATATAAAAAGATGAGATCAAAATAACAACACAGTAACAGACTTCAAGAGAAGAAAGTGTGATTATACTTATAAACTTTCTCAATATAACTAAAATACTTTTGATGGATAAAGTCATTAACCTTGGCATTTACTACAAAATTCCCATTATGCAGCTATAAGTTGGATACATATAAGATAACAATAAAAACAAAAGAATAATTAACATGATAAATATTGATAAATGAACATAGCCAAGAAATAGGAACTCACATCAGCAAAAACCAGTTATGTAACAGAGCTCTGGTCAGAAAAAACATAATGGGAGAAAGTGCCAAGCATTTAACAACCACATGCCAATTCACTCTCTCATGAAATTCCTTGCTCAAACAAAGGAAAGGCCTTTAAAAGGAGTCTTGAAATTTTTTTGAAATATCATGCTTTAAAGTAAGCTGATCAAGATACCAGAAAGGCAACCAGCAGAAAAGATTACAAAACATATTTTTTTAAAAGAACAACAAATATAGACAAATGGTAGATAGTTTTACAAGGGAAAAAAAAATGCAGAAACTGAAGATGACCCATAAATGACACGGTGAAAAGAGTAAAATACAAGGAAAAAAAGCCCATTTACACAGTCAAAGCAAGCTCCAGTTATTCTCCTTCCTTTCTGAAGTACTGTTCTTGATTCCATTACATAAAAATATATATATTTCATAGACCATTCTTACCATGAAGATATGTATAAAAGTGAATTGCAGTAATAGCAAACTTAATCACATCGTACCTCAATGGTACTTCCTGGTTGTCAAGGAAGAATTCTGGGGGTAAATGACAGAGCAGCTTTGACAGAGCACTGGTTCTTCTATCAACAGAATTTCTATCCAGAAAAATCGTGAAAGGGAATGAAAACGGGTAGCAAGATGCTGAAACAGCTACTCTTGGCACAGCACGTAATAGCAAATGTGAAAGCCCTACAAACTAAAGACAATATAATTCATATATTCATTCAAAATGTTAACAATAACGCGATTTAATATCTCAAATATCAAGTCCAGATAACAAATGACAAATAAGAAATTACATTTCACTCACCAATGTAAAAACAACACAGACCAAATAATATTAAATTTAGTCAAACATTTAAATTGTTTCTTTTTATGTATAAATCATAAACTCAATCACAATTCATTAAAATTGGAAGTATAAATAATATAAATACCCACAATATCCCTTCAATTGCTCTAGAACGTCAACACACGCTTTAATCAGTTTCTCGCAATCATGGCGCGGAATTGAGCTACCGATGCGTAAAAATTCTTTATTTCCAAAACGAACACATCACAACTATTCGAAGATGATAAAATACTCGCAATTGTCTTCACGGAATAATCAATAACCGAATCAAATACCTAAAAAATTAAGAACAAAATAGCAGAATTAGCCTATCAGAAGAAAATATAGAAGATAATATTAATAACCCTAATTTCAGAATCATTCAGAGAAGCTGACTCGACCTTGCAGGCTTCGAAGCACATGAGAGAGCGCGATTTCCAAAACCATAACCCTAGAATCTTCGCTGAGGTCTAGGGAGTGATTTAGGTTTGAAATTGAGAGATTCTTCTTCGTCATCGTCTTCAATGTGGTTTGGGGTTTGCAGATGTAAAGTGAGTCTAGAGAAGAGATCAGTTATTTCTGGTAAAGTGATCATGATTTCAATCAATCTAACGGCTTGCGAGTGGCGATAATATTGATATGAATACCAGGCGCCTACTTCCCGCCAAAATTGAATTGTTAAGGAAAAATTATTGGGCTTTGGCTTGTAAGTGGGCTTCCAAGACGAGTTCTCAAAACATTATAATTGGGCTTCGGCAATAAACATCAGTTATTTGTTTGATACATGATGAGAAGACAATATGCATAAACGATACAAATGATCAAGAGGACGAGAACAAATTTAAATGGTGAAAATCCATCCCATTCCATTACACAGCACTCCCTCTTGAATATTCGCTACTACTTTTAAGATGATTACACTTGATATTTGCTAAATTCAGTGGGACAATAATCCAAACAAAAAGATATACAATCATTTAATGAATAAAAAATTGGTGTTAGATGTGCTTAATAATTGTCTCCTTAAAAAAAATTTTGTTGGTTAAATTTAATGGGATAAAATTTAGTCAAAAGGAAAAAAAAAAGCATGCAATGCACTCATGTCGAGAGTTGTAGAAATATTTTCTACATATATTATACTCTCCCTCAAAATAGCATATATTAACTTGATAATCTGTTGAGAGTACGGTGTCTACCAATGTGATATACCAACTTCTCAAAAGTTGTAAAGTTTTAATGAATAGATGGTAGTATTGTTAGTGAAGTATATTTACTTGACAATCTTCTTGCTCTTTTGGAGGTCATTACTATAGAATAATTTTAGTAAAATATGTTTGGTTTTGTCACTTTTAAGGTAGGTCTTCTTCTTCTTCTTCTTCTTATTATTATTTTTTTTTGTTTGAATACTTAATTTATTGAATTTAAGTATTTTAAGTAGTTAAGTACATCTATTTTTTTTTTTTTTTAACTTAATGAAACTTTTTAGACACTTTTATTTTGAGAAAGAAAAAATCACTTTTTTGTTGAATGAAAAAATCACTTTTTTGAATAATTTTATTAATCTCTTTTAAAAAGTATCTCAAATTAATTATTTTATTTACAACATTAGTCATATACTTTTTTTCCTTTTTAAAGACATAAGTAAATATTTTTTTGGGTGGACACTCTCTCTCAAATTCATTCATATACTTCTTTTCAATCAAGGTATTGTTTTTAAATTTTTGTGTATTTATATAATTTAAATATTGACTCGAATAAATTGACTTTGTTTATTCTTTATTTATTGTGAACTATTATTATGACGATGAATTGTATAATTTAAGATATTTAATATTTTAAAGTAACATAATTATTATTTTTTAATCTTTTATTTTATTCTAATTTATAAAGATTGTCTTATGAATTATATATATATATATATATATATAACATCATGAATGATAACAACATTCCCATTAACATAGTTTTTATTTTTATTTTTATGTGTATGAGTGAAAATTGTTTTATTTATTTATTTTTTCAAGATCTTTTATTAATTATTTAATGTTTAAAATTTATAAGGGTGCAAAGGTAAAAATATTATTATTCAGATATTTTCTATAAGAAAAACATAAACAACTTAATACTTGTATTCATATTTTAAATTTTTTTAAAAAAGAACAAATCATTCAGATTAGGACATTCTGGTTTATTCATATTTCAAACTAATTTAGATTTCAGTTAAGAAAACAAATGCTACTACTCATGCTTTATATCTCATAACCTTATTTGCTCGTTGCATTTCCTTACAAATGCCCATTTATATACATCATGTGTAAGAGAGCTGTTAGCCCTAAGGGTTTTTAAGTTTTTGTTATGATGATAGCAAACATTGATATATTGTTTCTTAACCAAAATGTTCTCGTAGTTTCATTGTTTTAAATTGATAGCATGAATCTTTTGAAATCACTTGAGATTAAAAGGAGTTGAGAATCAATGGCACAACATGAAGAGTTCAAGGATTGATATGTTCATTATTTTACATATATTTGCGTCATATATACCTTAATTTTGCTAGTTAGTTTTTGTATTTTACTTGTTTTCTGTTTTTATTGTTTTATAGGTCTTTATAAACAAAGATGAAGAAATGAGCTTAAAGTTGCATTGTTGAGGCTCTCTCAATGGAAAAACAGTTCAACACATGTTAGGAATGATAGACTGGAAAACAAAAACTAAAATAGTCATAACTTTGTCCATAGAACTTCAAATTGTGCAAAGTTTATTGGGTTGGAAAATAGAGATCCAAGCCTTTCTAATGATATCTTCCTAGTTCTCAAATTCTGATTGTATCATCTACAAAAATTAATACACATCATGTCTCAAATTTTGATTAGGCAAGTGGAGGCTAAATCCTATTCAAATTAGGAATGTTGTTATTCCCGCATTACTTAGGAAAGAAGGGTTTAAAAAGTCTTAGGAAATGTCCTATTTAAGAAAAATAAAAAAAGGCGAAACAAGAAAAAACATAAAATTATTGCGCACAAAACAATCAAATTTGAAGAATAAACTAAACCTCCTCAAAATGATTCACCTTACACGACATATACTGTTGGAAAGATCAACTGCTTAAACTGAAAATATGACAAAATTTATTGCATAAGGAGCTTTAGATTGAAAATTCTAATCTACTTTATACTATTTTATTGCCCATTTTTCCACACCACAAATGACCCCTTTCCCTATATAAAGCCTCTTATTAGCCACACTTTAAGGTTGTGTTTGGTTGAGAGAGTAGAAAGGAAAGAGGAAAGGAAATGTTAAGAAAAGAAAAAAAAAAAGAAAAAGAAAGATAGGATAGGAAAGGAAAAGAATGGAAGGTTGAATTGGATTTATTCGTTTGTTTGAAACAAGGAATAGGGAGTGGAATGTGATGATGAATGTATTTTTTGGCAATAATTCCCTCCAATATTAAATTATATTATAGTTAATATTTAATAAATAACTTAAATTATAAATAAGATATAAAGTCTAACATGTGATCCAGCAATTATAAAATAAAATAATTAGTATATTTGATAATTAAAAAAATTAAATTGATTCATTTCAAATTTCAATTCTAATTAAATCCTAAAATTTAACAAATAGTTTATTTAATTTTAATATACTTTAATTATTAATCAATGGTTACCCTCTAATTTAATTTTTAAATATAATTTAATTTGTTCTTAAAAAATTTAATATTAAGGCATCAACATATTTAACAATTTATTATCACAAAATTAAAAATTAAGCAATAAATAATCTAATTTTTTTAATATAATAACTAAAACAAAAATAAATGTCAAAAATATAAATTTAATAAAATACTCATAATCATCACAATAACAATAAACTTAAATTTTAACCGAGTTCAAGTTCAAAAATTAGATTATTAACTTATATGATATTAACTAAATTTCGCCATTAAAAAAAAGTCTAACCAATGCTTCCTTATCCTTATCACAAAGACCATAACAAACATTAAGTGTAGAGTTATCATAGGCAATAAGTTGGTTGCCTGAAGTCGCTCCATCAAGGCTATTAATTTTTCTTAACTCCTCACTAAGGGCTTCTTGTTTATCACTAATCTCTTATCCAATAACTCAACTCAAACGATTAGATGAATCTTTCATTTCCTCCACAATAAGAGCAATTAGTTCTTTTATTGCCTCTCCAAGTTGTCCAAAACTTTTAATTCTTTTCCTTCTTTTGGATAAGCTGTTTGAAGTTGTATGACATATTTGTTGAGCATGCAAGAAAGACATTGTTGTCTACATCATCCCTCACATCATTATTGTTAAAATTCTGTCCTTCAGTATCATTGGTCCCTTTTATCCTCTCAATTTCCTCAACATCTGCATGGGTCTTTGTTGGAATTTTTAGGTCCTGCCTTAGATCTCATAGATCAAATATATTAACCAAATAAAAACATAAATAAAGATGAAAAATAGCGACACATAGTGTTTATGTAAAAAATTCCTATACCTAAGAAAAACCAAGGGTGCCAAGGACGATATTGAGAAAAATCATTATGTAAAATTGTTACAATCACACTCTCACTAATTTTCTCTTACACACTTAAATCCTAATTACACCCAATCTCAGTACACCTAAATTTTAATCACACCCAATCTTAATACACCTAAAACTAGGAATGACAGTGGAACGAGTTTGGGATAAATATTTTTAAACCAGCATTTACATTCACAAAAAAAATTTAATGTTATATTTGTATCCAACAAATTATTAAATCCACTTAAATGAATATTTAACATTTACCAAACCCGTGTGAATATCCGCGGATTTTAGCGAATTTTTAATAGAATTTTTGCCATTAATACAAAATAAAATATGTTACTTACATAAAATTAAAGAAATTTATGAATTAGAAATGATAAATAAAAAAAAAGTTAAGAAAAATTCTCTCATCTTATTTTTTTTCTCACTCTTTTATTTATGTCCTTAACTTTTTTATTTATTATCAAACTATTACTTTCTCTTACTTCTCTAATAGAATGACTCATCACATAGAATAATTTAAATTAAATGAATCTTATAAGAGCGTGTGTGTGCATATATATATATATAT
>JAXCLQ010062336.1:0-14754 GCA_035584115.1 Cedrela odorata | reverse complement strand
ACCCCAGTCTACCTATACCCCTGTACACCTGGATGTTAATAGTGACAGTCCAGAACCTTTTGGAACCTTTTGGAACCCTTTGACCAATTTCAAGCCATTGTATGAACTTTTATGTG
Source organism: Cedrela odorata (assembly GCA_035584115.1). NCBI lineage: Eukaryota > Viridiplantae > Streptophyta > Magnoliopsida > Sapindales > Meliaceae > Cedrela > Cedrela odorata. The sequence continues at coordinate 14,638 of JAXCLQ010062336.1, read as the reverse complement.
AAATGAAAAATTGGTTTTGATTTTCATTGTTTTGCCTTGTATTTCTATGTTATAAGTGTATTGATTATGTCTGAAATGAATTCTTTTAATATCATTGACTTTGTTCATCTTTACTTCATTTCTGAGCATGTATGTGTATAACTTTAGTTTACTTTCCTTCTTTGATTGCTAACAAAAATGGGGAAAAAATATATATATTGAGCATGCATCAAATCTTAAGGGATAAAGAGGGAGAAAACTCAAATCTAAAAGAAAAGTTAAACATCACATTAAGGAGAGAGAACAATCAACACTCAAAGTAAGTTAGGCACTTGTTATATTTTTTTGTCATCATCAAAAAAAGGGGAGATTGATGATATCTTGAGAGAAATTGATGATATCAAACCTTAATATTCATATGTTTTTAATAATGACTAAGTAAAATAAAAAGGTCCTAAATGTATCTCAAAATATTATATGAATATGCTTGAAATTATTCCTTAACAAATTTCTGTCAAAGTGTATTAAAAAGCCTAGAGGATCGATACTCAAAGATAAACAAATTGATATATGAGTAAACAGATCGATACAAGAACCATAATAGATCGATACATCAAAGAATGATTGATACAAAAAAATGAGGATATCGATATGTGCTGAGACAGTAGCTTCAGATGAAATCACTAATGCAACCAGATTGATATATGGAGAAGAAGAGATCGATACATAAATTTTTCAAAAGTTGCGAAATAATTACAGAGGTAACCAGATCGATACATAAAGAAGAAGAGATCGATACATGGATTTTCTAAAAATTTGTAAAATAATTATAGAGGCAATCAGGTCGATACATGGAGAAGAAGAGAACGATACATGGACTTTCCAGAAAGTTGCAAAATAATTATAAAGGCAACCAGACCGATACATGTAGATAAACAGATCGATACATGGATTTTCTAGAGAGTTACAAAATAATTACAGATGCAATCAGATTGATACATGGAGATCAACAGATCGATATATAGATTTTTCAGAAAGTTGCAAAAGAATTACGAAGCAGACTAGATCGATATCCAGCATCAACATATCGATACATTAAAACCCAAAAATAACTCCAGCATAAACAAATCGATACTTGGAGATGAAGAGATCAATACTTGGGATGCAAATCATACTGTTCACTTAAAGAGATCGAGACATGAAAAAATGGATCGATACTCTCTCTGATTTTAAAACTCAACGGTAACTTCTGCAGCATTAATGGAGAATAATAAATGCATATTTTCAAGCAGTTGGATAAGTGTTGCTTCACAAAAATGATGAATATAAATAGAAGATATACAGTAAAGCAAAGTAAAACGATCACTTGCATTCAATTTCTACAGAAATCCTTGAACAGCAATTTTAAAACACCCTAACCGGAATTTAACCTAAATTCTGACAAAATATCCTCTATATATTCATCCATTTCACCCTGCAAATAATCCTCAAATATACAACCCATGATTCCATAATATATATAATCTCATACATCAATATATAAGATCTAGGCATATCCAAAAGCCACAGTAAGATAACACTATATTACAAAATGGATCATAGGTCTCTAGATTGTATAAAATAGATGTCCACCACGTCAAGTATCTTCAACCTTTGAAGCTGAGGAAGGCGGTAACTTCTCACTTTATCAATTACCTGGGAGGAAAAAAAAATTTAAAAGAATGAGATTATACATCTCAGTGAGTAGATATGTAAAAACATTTTATTAGAATCATGATATGATATAGTAAACAATTTTTAATATCCAAAAGCATTGAGTATAAAACCAATATAATTCATTTAAGCATCTGTAGTATCTCCAATAACGATATATACAAATACCATGTAAATGAATAATTTAATCATAACTACAATCATTATTTGTAAAATCAAGTGGTAGAATTTCATAACAATAAATCTATGTATCATATCTTAGGCTCCCCTTACTATCGTATATAATTTCTATCCATAAACTAACCGTAGAAAACCATAAAGAATATGGCATACTAGTAGCCAGCCTCAAAGGCTAATAACACCATAAACACGCCCCAAATGCATATGTGTAATATAATACACTCCCAAAGAGCTAATACACGGGATCGGGATTTTGGAGGTGGCTCCCGCCACGAAGGCGTAGCACGCAGCTCCCAAATCCAAACAACGGAATAAAGGACTCTAAAGGCGGCTCCCACTACAAAGGCGTAGCATGCAATTCTCATATTCCAATCAACAAAATAAAGGACTCTGGAGGTGGCTCCTACCACAAAGGTGTAGCACGTAGCTCCCATATTCCAATTGGACATACTCTTACACACTAAGTTCGGTAGAGCCAAAATCATTGGTTTCTATAAATAAAAATTCTCATCCATAAACATATCTTTGTAAACCATATTTAAATTTATATAAAAAATCATAAGGGTTCTTAACAAGTTATATACATAAACAAATTTGAATTTGAAAGTATATTCATACGTGGAAATAATACATCATGTTATATCCATAAAACGTTTCGTCTTATATATCAATGTATATTTAATTCAGTTGAAACATGTTATATAAATTGTCTACTCATAGAGATCGTCAAATGTTTTATATTTCGCCACATTGTCTAATCCCTCGCGCACTTGAGGTATATTTACACGATCCATAGATATTATATATATATATATATATATTAGTCAATAATTATTTTACATCTTAAGATATATGCTCAAATGAAATGCCTAAATCCCTTCAATATTCTCATTCCCTTTTTCTTCCACAAATCATCATTTTCTTCTTTCTTTTTCCTTCTATTACTCAATTCTTTTCTATTGCTTTTCATATATGCTCAAACATTATCAAATATCAGTAATTAACTATATATTCATACACCATGATAATCCATAATATTCAATCATTCCTTCACAACAATTCCTTGAAATATTAAAGTCTAGCTTGAATTCCATGTTGATATCCTTACTTTGAAAATTCATAACTTTATTTTGGTAACTTATTTTGAGGTAATTCTAATTGGATGAATTCCATAGACAAGTTTAATTTAAGGAAAAATTAACTCATATAAACATCAAGAACAAAATCTTAAAGATTAATTTAGATTTCTGAGCCTACACTATAACAGGGTCCCTGCAGATTAGCTTGTTTCAAAGCATCATAACTATTTTTATACTTATCCGATTGAGATGATTCAATCACCAAAATTTTTGTTTAGATGTCTAGCTTCTAGGAAAAATGTCAAATATAAACACATCATTCTCAAACCCATAAATACCAAAACGGACCTTTTTTCAGCAAGCTTAATTCCCCTGTTTTTGCATCTCTTTTTCTTCCCTTGTTCATGCTTCCAAATCTCATTTTAATCTTAACAAGTTAAACACAAATCAATACAAAATCGTGCTAGACAACTGGTATTTCATAATTCTTATGTTTCTCAACCTAATTTCTCAACAAAATCATGAAAATAGTTAGGAAAATTAAAAAAACTCACTTTAATTATCAAAAGAAGCTTGAAATCTTAAAGAGAAATTTTGATTTTTAATGAAGGAAAACCAATTTTGAAGAGAGGAAGAGAGCCACAGGTAGAAAGAAGAAGAATGAAGAATGTAGAAGGTTTTAAGTTTTTTAATAAGATATTTTCTTGGCCATTATCTCTTTAGTCCTTCACCTTTTCAAAATATTTCAATCAAGTCTTTAAAATTTTAATTTAAGCAATTTAGTCCATCTTTCCATAATATTTCCATTACAAAATACTTCATATGAAAGTCCAAATTTACTCTTAATATTTTTACCAATTTACTCCTCATAAATCTCTAATTCCTAATTTCGTATAACTAAAAAATTGCATGTGTTACAAATTTCATACGTAAACAGTAAACTTTCTCTTTCTACTGTAAAAGCTTTCAAATCTTGTGTGAGAGAAAATTTCTTGTTAGAGCATATTGAAATATCTACTCTAATGTGAGAACAAAAATCCAATATACATTTGTAATTTGGTATAGGGTAAATCTTCACCCGTACTAAATAAGATTATCGTGGTTACTCTTCACCCGTAGAAAAGAGTTTAAGGTTTCCCGTCACCTTAGAAGGAGTATACTGGGTTTCTCTTATCCGTTAAAATAAGGAGTTAGTTGAACCTCGGTAGAAGTAATTTGCATCCAAGAAAGTGGACGTAGGTCAAGATTTGCTGAACCACTAAAAAACTACGTTTGTATCTTTCTCTCTCTAACTACTGTTTCATTGTTGCACTACATTGTATAACTTTTCAATTTCTAAATTTTAAAAACCTAATTCACCCCCCTCTTAGATATTGCCAACTGGGCCAACAGTAACATCTTTCCCCAGTGTCCCTGGTTATCTTTGAAAATTGTCATGGCAATTGGACTAGGCTAGGCCGGGCTTGACAAAGCCCGAAACTGGCCCAGCAATAAAGACATAAGGTCCAAGTCCGCAAAAGCCCAGTCTAGATGGAATCTGGGCCGGGCCGGGCTTTTGATAGAAACAAATAACAACAAAATTCAAAATTCCAGCAATCACATGAAACCATACGCGAGAAGATTTCAGTTTATTTGCATTCACTATTTAACAAAAACAAACGCAAAACAAGAACAAAAATAAAAAAACACAAGCAAAATGACAACTTCTAAGAACTAAAATTTAACTTTGATTACCAAATGAGGTGAAAAATCAGCAAACCCTATAGCTCGAACCAGTAACTGACAAGTTACAGAATTCAAAGTCTTCAACAGGGAGACACTTTTGAACGAGAACTGTACATACACACTCTCTGAAATAAAAAAGGAAAAATAAATAAAAAGAAAAAGGAAATAATTTAGATTATGATTGGAAAGGAGAAAAGTTAAGAGCAAAAGAGGAAAGAATTATTTAATAATTAAAGAAATTGAACTATATTTAAATCATTTTTCAAGTCCAATGACTAACACTTGATTTACTATTTCGATATAATTTATTATTTCTTAAGTTAGGATATAATTTTTTAATTTATAACAAATAGATCCTTATGTGTAATCAAATGACTGAAATACCATTTAATGTTTCTTGATTCAATCAAGAAACATTAAATGGTATTTCAGTCATTTGAATCTAAACCGGGTCACATCCGGGTGTCTATAATCATATCCAGGTCCAGGCCCGAAACAGTACGGGCTTGAAAATTGAAGCCTAAGTCTAGTTTATTTTATCCAGGCTAGGCTCAAGATCGTGCGGGCTCGGGTATTTTTGCCATCCCTAATCTTTAGAAACCACCTTCTTAGCAGAAAAGTGTTCGTGGATATTTTCCTTTTCAAACGCCTGTGAATGTTACCTCTTCGGCAGATAAGTGTCTATGGGTACCTTGTCCCATGAATGTCAAACTTATAGATCAAGCCTCCTCAACAAAAAACTGTCGCTCATGTGCATTTTGTCCCCAAGAATATCCTTGTTTATTTATGGGTCTTGCCTTCTCGGCAAGAAGAATATTGCTCGTGGGTACTCATCTTTCCTTTGAACGTCTCCAGAAAGTTATGAACCATACCTTTTTGGCAAGAAGAATGTCACTCATACATGATTATTTTTTCTCCTTGAGAGACCTTAAAAAATTATGAATCATTCCTCATCGACTAGAAGAATGTCGCTTGAGAGTACTTATTTTTCCCTTTAAACATTCTTTGGAAAATTTTGAATCCTACCTCCTCAAGAAGAAGAATGTTACTCGCGGGTACTTTTTTTTCCTTAAGCATTCTTGAAACATTTTGTATCCTAAACCCAGCCTCTTCAGGTAGTTGTAAGCCTGAGATCTTGATAGAGAACTAATCATATGCTCAAGGATGTATAATCGAAAAATAACTATTATTGAATGAAATTTTTATATTTACATTGATAAAAAGAACATATTTCTACTGAGAATATATCTAAGCATATTTGCATTCTAGGGTTTCCTTACAAGCTTTCTGTCTGGATATCCTAGCTAATATGCTCTTAGTCTAACCATCTTCAATACCTAATATCCTGGCTTTCTTATACCTTTTGAGGACCAGATTGCCCTAAACAAAAACTCTTGCTTGTACTTTCTTGTTAAAATATTTGGTCACCCTCTATTGATAAGCGTAATTTTTAACTTAATTTTTAACCTAAACTTGATCCTTTTTTTCTCTATCAAGTCTAAGTAGGGGTAAACATGTTCAAAGTTGGCCTTTTTATTGAAATATATTGTCATATAAGTAGGTTATCCTATTTTTGCAGGTATGACAGCGTCATCTCGCAAACCTAAGGAGAATAGGTTTTCTCCTGTTGTTCGACTCTTCATTCTATATATCCAAAGCACATCTAGCAATTCATCTACTAAGCACCCCTCTTTCTCTCCTAACTTTGCTTTAAAATTCTTCTTAATGGCTTTATTTGCGACTTTAACTTGACCATTCGATTTTGGATGGGCAAGAAAGGCAAAACGGAGATTGAGCTTTAACTCTAAACGTAACTCTTTGAACTTCCTATTTTCAAATTATTTTCCGTTGTCAATGATGATAGGATTGGGAATTCTATATCAACAAATGATTATCCTCTACACAAAGTCTCTTGTACAATTCTTTATTATTTTTGTACCCATTTTGTGAAGTAATTCATTGCCATTATTGCTTACTTCGCCTATCTTCAGCCTTGTGGCATTGGAACGATTAGGTCCAGCCCCCACTGTGCAAATAGCCATAGGTTTATAAGGTTGGTCAACCTCTCAAAAAGCTGCCTTGGTATATGAGAATTAAATTGGCAACCCTTGCAGGTCCGGACAAGATTCATTACATCTTGTTCCTTTTAATTTTCCACACATGCGTACATTTTTAATCCCCATGAGTGTTCTCGGTTGAAAACTTGATCCTTTAATTTTTCACCCATTGATACTTTTTTAATTTCCATGGGCATACTCGAGTAAAACTCGGTCTTCTTAATTTCCCACCCATGGGTATGTTTCTAACCTCCATAAGTGTCCTCAGGTGAAAACCCTATCTCTTAATTTCCTATCTATGGATACGTTTCTAATCCCCATAAGAGTCCTCAGGCGAAAACCTTATCACTTGGGTGAAAAGATGTTATCCATAGGTACTCTTGTTTTTCCTATGGATGTTCTCGGGTATTTAGAAACCTGATTTCCTTGATGAAAAACTGTTATCCATTTGTACTCTTGTTTTTTCCATGGATGCCCTCGATTAAGAATGCATCATCCATGGGTACTTCTAGTTCCCCATGAATGTGAGTGTCTGTTAATGCGTCTTTCATGGGTACTCTTGTTTTTCCCATTGACGCCCTCAATACTCCTATGTATAATCCATGGGTACTCCCGATTCCCCATGGATGTTTTTAGTGAAGAATGTATCATCCATAGGCATTTCTAGTCCCCATTGATGTCCTTGAGTGTTCTTTATTCCCTATGGATGTCCTTAAGTGTATGTAAATGTGTCATCCATAAGTACTCCTAGTTTTCAATGGATATCCTTGTTAAAGAATGTTTCATTTATGAGTACTCTTGCTTCCCTATGAAGGTCCTTAAGTGTTCGTAAATGCATCATTCATAGGTGCTTATGGTTTCTTATGGACGTTCTCCATGAAGAATGTGTCATTCATGAGTACTCTTGGTTCCCTATAGATATACTTGAGCCCATTTTATCCTTGTAGAATAGTCAGGACTATTTATACTTTGTAGAATAGTTGAGCCTGTTCCGGCCTTATAGGATAGCCAAGCCCGCTTCGACCTTATAGAATAATCGAACTTATTTCAGCCTTGCAGAATAACTTAGCCTATTTTGAGCATGAAAAATAATCGAGCCCATTCAGTCTTGTAGAATAACTAAGTCTATTTTAGTTCTTAAAAGTAATCAAGCTTATTTCTACCTTATAGAATAATCAAGCCCATTTCAACCTTCCAAAATAATCGATCTTATTTCGGCCTTGTAGAATAACTGGGTCCATTTTTAACCTTCTAAAATAATTGGCTCATTTAAGCCTTATAAAATAATCATGCCTAGTTAGGCCTTGAAGAATAACAGAGCCCATTTTGGCGTTGAAGAATAATCTAGCTCATTTTAACCTTATAGAATAACCAAGTCTCTTTTGGCCTTGCAAAATAACTAGGCCAATATAAATTTCATTAACAACAAATACATAAAGGACTAAATTGAACTTTTTCTTTCATACGAAGATAGAATCATAATTTATTCTTGCTCTAAGGTTGTACCTATAATTATCTCCCCAATGGCTGATGTAGGACCAAAATACTATATTTTAATAACGTAAAACCCAAATCATAATTTACTTCTTTTAAAGGGGGTATTTGTAATTTTCCTGGGAGTTGAAGGACTAAAAACATTTTGACTTATTAAAGAGTAAATTTTAATTTATTGTTAGTAAGGGGTGTGTCTATGCTCACAAATAATAGGACAAAAAAGAAACTTTTTTTATCATTTAAAGCATGAATTATAATTTACTCTTTAAAGAGAGTGTACTTGTAATTTTTCAAGCCATATGTGAAACGAAACGAAACTCAATTGTTACAGTTGTTCCCCTTTTTTGCTGTTTTTAGCCTTCTTCTTTCTTTTCTTTTCTTTTTTTAACCCTCACAACAATAGAAAAAAAAAATTCTTATCACTCATCATTATTTTTGTTTTCAAAATCCACAGTAATAAGTTTGGCCAAACTTTAGGAACATCCTCAGGTTGGCTAGCTACTTGACGTATTCAGGCTTTTTCATTTGCGTCGCTTATTAATTTTCTTTGTTCTTACCTTTTATAATTATGACTTATGTAATTAAATCTATCTTTAATCAAACACCACTTCAGTAAATCAATCTTTTATTCCTTTGTTTTTGTTTTAAGACTTTCTACATGAATTGAATTCTAATTTGCTTTCTAGTAGTAACTTCTATCCAAGTTTCTTATACTTCTTTTATACTTGTGTTCTTAATGATATACTAGGAGAGGATTGAAAATCTATTTTACTGTTTGGTTGCAATGTAAAATTGGTCATTTTTCCCTTTTGTTGGTTATCATTTTGGAAAAGATATGGTTCTTGTTTCTCGTGTTGCTCGATTCAAATACCATTGATTATTGTATTACATTGTGCACTTCTTTAGGATGCCATGAATACCTTTGACATTGATAAAGCAATATAATGTACAACAGGGCATCTTAGTGGGTATCTTTCTTATGTTGGATTTCTATATTGTATTGAATTGTATATGTTTATGATATTTCCCATTTGGTAAATCACCTTTAGCTCCGCATAAATGGTCCTCATTAGCATTATAGGCTTCTTCTCATCAAAAAGTCATACTCAGCGTAATTCTTATCCTCAACGGCAATCAACTTCAGAATGAGATCGGGTCAGTTAAGGTTAGTATCTTCAAACTGAGGACAGATCAGACTGTACTAGGATTATCACTCATCAAAATAAAATGACCAAAAGACAAAAGATAAATTAGGTTATCCTGGTGTCATATTCACGAGAAGTTATATTTCATACCTAACCTAAAAAGGAAAAAAAAAGGTAAGACTTAGTAGAATTTTGGATAAGGTAAATAAAAGAGTCTTATTAAAATATAAGTTTATTTGGAATTCTATTCCATATATAATAAGATAATATTTGGAATCTAAAATACAAACTTATTAGTAGTTTTATTCCATATAGAACAAGATAATATTTAGAATTTATAAATAGAGGCTAAAATAAAAGGAAAGGAATCCAAAAAATCGTTCTTATTTTTTGTTGTTATTCTCTCAAAAGGTGCTCAACACAAGCATTGAGACAAAAAGAAGAATAAGTGCTTTCGTTATTATCATTATTTTTCAAAATCCCTACGTACAACCACCCCAATTAAAGCTAATCCTTTACTGACTTGGGTATCGGAGGGTTATAATCGGAACTCCGACACCCATGATCCTTTTTCTATTTTTTAGAAGTTGTGGGGGCACTTGTGAAACAATCTAAGTAATTAAAGATAATCCTTTTACTAACTTATGCATAAAAAGGTTCTTACCAGAACTGCAGTACTCTTGATTTGTTTTCTATCTTTCACGAATAGCGGGGGCATCAGCGTAGCAATCTAAGTTCGTTGCGTGGAAGGCTGGCCCAAGGACGTTCCTAAAGACCGAGGACGTGAATTTCAACATATTGGTTCCTACGAAAAAATAAATCACGTGTTGACATACGACAAACAAAAATCAAGTATCAAGAAATTATATGGTTGAAAGAATTAACATTCAAATAATTTGTATTGTCTAATTCTCTTGAAACATGCTCATTTTTTTCTTACTTCTGATAACTCTATTTTTATAACGTTATTTTATCTATTTAAACTTAAATTTTAATTTAGATCTTGTTAATCTTGTTATTATTAAATAAATTATTACATCTTTTTGTATTTTTCATTTTTAGGATAAAATTGATGGAAAATCGCATATGGACCCCACCAAATATAACTATTCATGACGAGATTATCGCTGTAAAATTGAATCTTATTCAAATCAGCTCATTGCTTCAAGTATTTTGGAAAAAAATAACTCAAATCGAGATCACTCAAAGAAGTTATCGTATTTTAGAGATCGAGTATTCTAGAAATAAATATTATATCATGCTTATGTAAGCACATATGTCATTAATGATTTATGATGCAAGCAATGATTTAATATGTCATTATAATGTAAGTAATGATGTATGATGTAAGCGATGATGCAGAAGGGTGTATTGAGAAGATTGAAAAGCTTAATATTTGATGACGCATGCAATGATGTAAATGAAAGTGGACTTTGCCTATAAATAGGCATTAGAATCACCATTCCAAAACATACAACATGGAGGAAGAGAAGAGCACAAGACATTAGAGAGAGAGAGAAAAAGCTTGGAGAGGAAGAGCAAAGCAAAGAAAGAAACTCTACGGCGAAACTTCAAACCACTAAGTTTTTCCAATCTTTAATTATATTTTGTTATTTAATATTTGTTGTGTCAAGTTTTGTTATGGTGTAGCTTTATTCTTTTAGGGTTATGATGTAGCATAACTTTGATGTTCCGACCCCTTGTTTAATTTAATTATGAATTTTTTATCTTGATTGATGCATTCAATATTACTCTTAATGCTTCTAAATAATTAGCCACTATTTAGTTGAATTGTTAATCATAATAATAGCGGAAGCTAATTTATGTGTCATAGTTCATTGTATTGAATGTCATAAATTGCATGTAGGATAGGAATATATCTGCATGGTTTGTATAGTCTTTAAAAGATATCTATAAATCTTAATGAATCATTTAATGTTTTAACTTTGCATGGGAATATAGTAGTTAAGTTTTATAGGGTATTTTCCTTAGATCTCGGGAGGAGCTATGTGAATAATTCAGGGATACTCGACTAGCAATCAAATAATTAATTCTTTTTAAAAAAAAAACAAAAGGGAGGAACGGATTAGTTAAGGTGAAATCATAATCCTAGAATTTTAGTTTATTAATTTAATCTATTTTACTTATTTGTATTTCAATTTAGTTTTAATTGTCTATCAATCAAACTTCATTTACCAAATTAAAATTAGGATTATGCCAAATATTGAGAATTAGTTTACAACAATTCTCATGGAACGATACTATCTCATTACTTTATTACTTGTTCGACTCGTACACTTGCGATTTTGCACAACAACTTCATTGTGATCTTGTTCTTTGTCTTCTTCAAACTTTTTTCCTATTAAAAAATTATTATCTCCACTTCATATTACTGTGACATGTAGGCAAGGATGGCAGGGTGGGAATCGGGGAGGAAATCATCCTCAAATAAAAAAAAGGGTTTAGGGCAGGTACGGGGATAATCCTCGATCCCCATCCCATTTCTCTATTTTTATATTAAAATATATTTAAAATTATACATATAATTTATATACACACACACACACACTTTTTTATCAACTAAAAAAATTATTAAAATAAAAATATACTAATTAGTTGATATTAAATTAAACGACCAATTATAATTATTAAATTACTTTTTTTAGTATATTAACACAAGATTAACAAAGAAAAAAATGACTCCCAACATTTTATTTTCTTATATACTAAATATAATATTTTTTTTACAAAATTAATAAGAAGATTTAATATTTTTTCTACAAAATTTAATAAAACTCTAAAGATTTCATTTATTTAGTTTTTCTAATTTAGTTTTTACCATTTTTATTGAGAATTGGATTTATAATTTATTGACACGTTACTTTGTTAATGTTTGTATATAAATTAAAATAAATAATTTATTTATACGTTAATTTATTTTTTATTTTTTATTATCAATATTTTATATGAATTTTTTATATATCTAATATTATTAAACGAGGATGGGCTGAGGTCAGAGATCCCCTCCTTAAAACAGGAATGGAGTAGGGACAAAAAAAAAATTTTAAAATGGGAACAGGTTGGAGACAGAAACATCACTTCCAAAATAGATACGATAACGAAAATGACCATCCTATATAGTCCTCAACCCAAATAAGTTGGACTAACCAAAAATAGCCCTCCACAAGTGATATGATTTGTGTCCTTAGTTACTTTCATCATTGTCTAATCTCCTGAGAAATTATTAGGTTACAAACTAGTTTGACCAAAATATCAAAATGAACTGAAGCCAATAACAATAATAAAAATTGTTATCTGTTGTATCTATTCATAAACCCATTAGTGATAAGACTTGTTTTTCACCTGACTTTATATGATTCATGGGCCATCATTGATCCTTCATTTAATGGTTGCGGATTAGAGTTGGGCAAAACTGATTTCGGTTCCATTTTGAACTGAAACCTATTCTAAATAAATTCGACTTCTAAATTTTGAAATCGAAATCTATTATGTTTAACAGGGTATCCTATTTTTCGATTCCTGTTTAGAAACATTATACCATATTTATCAATTATCTTAATTTCTCTAATTTTTAACTCCATAAAATATTCTTAAAATAATAAAATCAATGGTATTAATTTATAAAAGCAGTGAAATATATGAGAAAAACTGAGTGAATAAAAAAGAAAAGAAATAAGCTACCAAAGAGAACAATATACGATAAATTATTTGAAAAATATTATATTATTACTCACGTTAATTACACATCACAAAAAAAATTAAATTTTTTTATGATAGTATAATTATATATTTAATAATATTATATCGTGTATATATTTATTTATTTATTATAATTATTAACTTGTTCGATAATTTTAAAATAAATATATACACATCACTATTTTATTAAATTATTATACAAATAACATGATAAATTAAGTTAAATAAAATATTATAAATATATTAATTAATTATTTCTGTATAATTCAACAGATAAAAAGTGTTCTTTTCAATAAATTATTTACTGAACCAAATATGAATATATTTTACATTAGAGTGAAACAAATTTCAACAACGTGTGTTGTGTTTTAGTTGGAAGTGTTTATTTGAAATTAATAAAATAAATTTTTCATAATTTTAATGAAAATTTTCAAATGCTATTATTTTATTAATTGAATATGAATTTGTATTTATTTTATCTTAAAATAATAATTAAATAAAATAAAGTATTGTAAATAAATTATGTAACTTTATATGTGTAGTTTAATGGGTTAAGTGCTTCTATTCCAGTATGAGCTCTAGTGCTCAATTCATATGATTTGAAATAATTTTTTATTTTCAAAATCGAACCGATTGCAGTGGCAAAACTGATTCTTCCTATTCAGTTCTTGGCAGTTCTGAGTGCTAAAACCACACCCCCTACTATTCGATCATCGTGAACCATCACCTTCTAGTTAGTTTATACTTGTTAAGAGGGTTTATAGCATTTATTTATTTATTTAGCTTTTGCTAGGTGACTGATAATACAACCGAATTATTTGTTTTTGAAGAACTTACCAATTAGCATCTTTAGAGTTGCACATTTTATCCCAGGGCGCCATTTCCTCATTTTTCCAACCCCATTTGAAGAAAAATTTTGAGAAAAAATGGAAAAATGGAGTGGGTATGGGAATGATTTTCATCCTCAAATTGAAATGGAGATGGGATAGGGAGACCTCAACCCATTCTCATTTCCTCCAAATAAAACCTCATTTCTCCCAAAAAAATATTTTTAATTTTTTTTATTATTTAAATTTTTAATTATATTATATTTATAATAAAATATTATATTTATTTAAAAATTTTAATAAAATATATAAATTAAAAAATGAGAAAAATGAGAAAATAAGAAAAATTGGAAATTAGGGTTGGAGAAATAGAGAAAATGGAAAATTGGGGTTGAAGAAGGAGTACCTCCCCCAAAATCTCCTGTCCCTATTTTCTCCCAAATGGGGAGGGTATAGAAAATGAAGATGGTGACCGTGGACCACATCCACCCTCGTTTTCCCATTGTGCAACCCTAAGCATCTTCTTGCTTCTATTAAAATCCCTCGTCAACACTGATGATGTAATAGATAATTGTTTTTTTATCTTGGATAAATATACATATCCGGATAAAGTAGTATCACCTTTTTTAAATGAAAACCAATTAATTCCTCCTTTCCATATTCAAAGACGATTAGGAAGCCTAATGGTACCAATATAATTGGTTTGCTCCATCTATATA
>JAXCLQ010062306.1:0-15980 GCA_035584115.1 Cedrela odorata | reverse complement strand
ATCATCAGCTTTTCGGCATTAGTTGTAATTTTGGATGATCACAAGCTGTTGCAATTTTATTTTATGATATAATCTTATTTATAAATTTGGGGTTGGACTATTTATGCCCTAAAAAATACTCCAAATGCCTAATTATTAAACACACCTACTTAATAAATTTAAGAAATAAATTTTTACTCTCTAAACTCGTTAAAAATTCAAACTTGTCTTTAAATTAACCTTTTTTAATATTAAACTCGTCTTTATCTTTGCATATCCACAGCATCAAAGAATTAGCAATATTTGTTAATGATGTTTGTTTGCGCCAAAATTCTTTAAAATAAATTGGTTTCAAAATAGCTTGCCTTCCACAACTTTCTTTTCCAGGATAATGTTAAAGATCATTTTGACATTGGTCCATAAAGTTTTAAAATGCATTACACACATCCCTAAAGTTTGAAAAATGTTGCTTAAAATTTGAAAAGTGCTATATAATCCCCTCAAACCAATACGATGTTAATTCAGTGTGAAAATACAATTTAGTTTATATAATCTAAGAACATTACACATAACCCTTTAAAATTTTAAAAACACATAAAACATTTCTAGCTCAAATTGTTATAATTATTATAAAAATAATGAGAAAATAAATAAATTCATGAGATAAAATAAAACATCATTTTTTTATGCATATTCAATTAAACATAATCGATCTATACATAAAAGATCCTTATTTTTATGTCTGACTGATTATAAATAAAAATAAGGATATTTTATTTTGAATACTTGTTATAAGTTGTAAAATTAACTTTATCTCATAAATCTATTTAGTTTTAGACTTGTTTTGATAATTTTTATAACAATTTTGAATTAGAAAACTTTTATGCATTTTCTTAAGTTTAAGGGTTACTTGTAATGTTCTAAGGTTATATAAATTAAAGTATATTTATACTAATTTTTGGAGTGTGATTGTAATTATCTTCCCAAACTAAAGTGACCTCATTTTAGTTTGAGAGAGTTTATGATAATTTTTAAATTTTAATGGATTATGTGACACATTTGAGGGGTATATGGTGTTTTTCAAACTTGAGGCAGGTATATGATGCATTTTGAAATTTTATGGACCAATGTCAAAATGAGTTAAATTTAAGGGTATGTGCAATTATCCCTTTTTTCTCATAAGTAGCGGCTTGTTTTAGTTAACGTTTTGTTTGCAATAGCATGATTAATGAGCGAATTAATCTTGCAACTTTTATGAAGGTTGACATTTCTAGAGTGAATTTGGATAAGTTTGATAACAAATATTTTACCAAGAAAGTCAGTAATAAAAGAAGAGAAAATGAGAGCATATATTAAAAAGTTTTACCATTGCATTGCGTTTTCTACTTATGTTTTATTTAAACTTCGATTCAGTTATTAGTTTGTATGAAATTGAGTTCCATTGCCATTCGACATTTAATTTTGATAAAATTGTATTTTTTTATGGATTTTAAGAACAATAATAAGTTATTTATTTATATTAATGTCCTAAATAGTAAATTATATAAAGAATAATTTAGTAATCGAAAATTTTATTAAAATATGATTGTTCAAAATATTATTTAATGTGCAAATAGCCTGATCCATAAATTTATTATCATGATGATTGAAATATTATTTAAAAAAAATATTTTAAACACAATAAGCATGGTCAATTAATAAGTGTTATGTTGTACATTAACTATAAAAATACAATCATTAAAATTTTTAATCCATGAAAACTCCTCTACAACATGAGAAGAAACCTTTGAGGGAGCCATTTCCATTTACAAGAACAAACAGTTCTGAAAACTTAAGAATATTAGAATTGAGATTAGGCATAATCCAGTTGTGCTTATACAGGAGTTGCCTAACAACAATACCTCTGTACCAATGATATCCCAGCAAGATTGAATTCTCTACTTTATGTTGGTACATGAGAGACTCTTAGAATTCTCTAATGTAAGAAGAATCTGTAAATTAAATTTATGTTGGTTATGATGAAGTGGTGTTTACATTTTATTATCAAGGATTTAAAATATTATTCATGTTAATTAATTTAGTTGTAATTAGTTTTTAGTTCAGTATGAATTTCGTTAGAGATTATTTAGTTAAAGTACCATTAAAAAGAAATATATAATTTTTTATAGATATTAATTGATTTAACTGATAAAATTTTATAAACTATTAATTAGGATTCAAATACCATTTACATTATAATAAGCTATAAATTTAGTTTATTTTTTATAATATATACAAATAAAATTTTAAATAATATATATTATAAATTTAGTTGAAATTTATGATTGAATTTTGTTTAAAATACTATAAATAAAAATATTTTATTTAAATTAATTATAAAAATATAAATTAAACTAATTAAAGATAATCAATACAAATTAAAAAATAAAAGCAAAAAAATAAAAAAAATTTCGAGGATCAAGACAAGAACTGACACAAGAATTTGATTTTTTTAAACAAAGAATTTCCATCCCGATTAAATTAAAACGGAGAACAAACCGAAGATTGTCATACAAATAAAAATTGAATATATATGCATAAAATTTTAGTAGACAGACATACAAATAACAAAGTAACTCGTCTCCCCTAAAATTATAAAGAATTTAAAAATAAAAAGAGAGAAAAAAGATAGAATCAGTCAACACTGTACTAAAAGAAAATCTTCATGGTGCAGGCTACAGATAGCAAGCTTTACATGACTAATTCATATCTGCACACAAGATCAGTGTGAGGAGCTATTCATACTATATATTCATTAAGAAAACATGAAGTGTTCAGAATTAAATAAAGTATTAATAATACATCAATATTTTCTCTCATTTCATTTCCTGTTTCTGACAAAAGCAAACCAATACACCAATCTCCCATTTCATCAAAGTCCCAAGCTGCTTCTTTTGAGAGGTAACTTCTCAGTTCTAGTTCAGTGTTGTGGATGATAATGTAATGTTTCCAATATTTCCATACTCAGTTCACAATTCCAGAAAATAATATGCGAAAGAGAAAATATATTGAATTGATATTTATAGTTTTTTTTTCTTTTGGCTGTTCATTGAAGAATAAATATGTAACATCCCCCAAACTCGAGGTGTTACCGGCGGGTGATAGGTCCGCCCTATCATCCTAAGCTTTACACAATCAGTTAGACTCATATCAAGTCTATATATATATATATATATATATATCAGGGCATCATAACGCCGCTAATACACATATACATATACATAATCCCAAATGACATCATGTATCACAAAATAACACTGATTGTACACCTGTCAGTTTATATACATGCTATCTCAGTAACATGTGCTACATAATATACAAAATACAAAGTAAAACAACTACTCTCTATGTGAGATGGACCCGACACAGTGGTGACTGCAACTGATGACCTGTCATCTACATCGTGTCTCCAAGTCGTTATGTCTACTCACCAAACTATTAGATCCTGCAAAACTAGAAAGGGAGGGGGTGAGTCCTACTTGATTCAGTGAGTGGGTGTACACACTAGATCATGTCTTATTTTTAAATTTACATTCATAGTTTAACATTAAATATATATTATCATATAACAATCTATACACGCAAAGGAGCATTTCACATCACTGCATATATCAAACATTTCACAACATACCGGTGTTTAAGGGTGTTACATATCGTCGTCCTCTCAAACACCTAAATGAATACACCAGTGCCTTGGGGCGTTACGTATCGTCGTCCCCCAAGACACTAAGAAATACCGGTGCTTAGGAGCGTTACGTATCACCGTCTCCCTAAACACGAAAATAACCTACAAGTACCCTTGGGGCGTTACGTATCGCCGTCCCCCAAGTCATAATTCAATTACTAGGGGCGTTATATATCGTCATCCCCCTGTCACAACTCAATCATCATACACAGACAATTCACAAGATACACTATCTCAACATATCATTTTGCATCATCACATAATATATATATATATATATATACACACACACAAAAGTAACAATCGACACTTGCAGCCATCATCTTGTCAAACACATAATAACCTCATTCTTTTTTATATCATTTAGCACACAACAAATCATATGTAACCAAATTCTTGTGTTAATCAAATTCAAGCATAACCTCAGCATTGATTCCCCATACATACTAGCATCTATGTCCTAAGTATAGACATAAATAAGTCATCATATATTACTACTATTTATTATCATATAGCACAATCATTTTAGGTGCATCTCAACACAATTTAGTCTGATTTAAACTGCTTGTACATCATATATGATTTTAATACTTATTTCAAGTGCAAACATACATACATACACAAACAAGCACCCACTCATAGTAATAACTGCAGTGTACTCGAACTACTGAGGTGTCAGCGAACGGTTGACATGACGATCTACAACATATATATTACTCTATTAGATTCATTCTTTATAACTAAATAGATACATCAATATGCTATG
Organism: Cedrela odorata; assembly: GCA_035584115.1. NCBI lineage: Eukaryota > Viridiplantae > Streptophyta > Magnoliopsida > Sapindales > Meliaceae > Cedrela > Cedrela odorata. Next base: position 11,511 of record JAXCLQ010062306.1, on the reverse strand, counting down.
CATGAAACCTGCCCATCCCCTTACAAGACTAAACCGAACTTGCCTATTTCGGTCATCCGCACAATGCATTCTTCACCTAGATAAAATTCCATGTCACGGTGTGTTACACAGGTAAGATAATTCATTCTAAGCTTCTCAAGACACATTCTACTACGTGTCTAATTTCTACCACAATTTGCGGATTCGTATTTCGAGTCCGAACGCCAAAGTAATAGTTGTTTCTCGCCACCTTGTTCAGTGCAGTCAACTTTGAACCGTCGACAAGGTGACTCAGTTCAAATAATAAACTGCACTGACTCGCTCAACTTCTTGACCTGATTTTTGGCTATGTTATGTTCCTATTTGTCTAGTTTTCGTAATATTTTATGATTTGTCAATTTGATGATGAAGAGAATAATTATCCATGGTTTGAGACCTGAATATAAAGGCTTGATCGCTAGAGTACAGGGATGGAAAAATCTAGTCAAGAAGCCTTAGCTAAGCAAATGGGAGGAGTTTCGCTAAAGGGTGAAGATGAAGCACTTTACGTCAACAAAAGCGAAAGGAACTCTATGCAACACGCCATCGGTGGATCTAAAAGAAATGAGGACAAGGCAAAAAGTCATCAAGGAATGAAGCGCTCGTGCAAGGGGAGCTTTGAAGAACCATGACAATGGCAAAAAGTTTGAGGGAAAGTGCTTTAATTGCGGGAAGAAAGGTCATATGGCCAAAGTTTGTTGGTCGAAGAAAAGGTCCGTGAAGAGTAATGCTACTACTTCCAAAAGCGAAGATGAATGGGATGCTGAGGCATTATTTGCTGCAGAAGAGGAGTTAACTCTTACAGTAACAACATCTGATCAAATCAATTATGAGAATGATTGGATCATTGACTCGGGCTGCTCAAATCATATGACGGATGATAAAGAAAAGTTGCAGAAGTTTTCAAAGTACAAGGGAAGCCATATGGTGGTAACAGCGGACAAATATTAGCATAAAATATACTTTACTTTATATAATCTTAAAACATTACACATAAACCCTTCAAATTAAAAACCAACATAAAATAACCTTTTACCTCAAAATTGTTGTAACTATTATAAAAATAATTAAAAACTAAATAAATTCATGAGATAAAATAAAGCATCATTATTTTTATGTATTCATAAAGTGTCCTTGTTATTATTATTATTTTATATCTAACAGAATATACATAAAAATAACGACATATTATTTTGAATACTTGTTATAAGTTGTAAAATAATTTTATTTCATAAATCTATGTAGCTTCAAATTTATTTTTATAATATTTATAACAATTTTGAGTTCGAAAATTTTTATGTATTTTCTTAAATTTAAGGTCTACTTGTAATGTTCTAAGATTATATAAAATAAAGTGTATTTATAATAATTTTAGGGGTGTGATTGGAATTGCTCGCGTTTTCCTCCATTTCTGCTCCAACTACTCTAAAGAACCAACTTCAATCTTCTTTTCTCTCTCGAACTTGAAACTGATTTATATTTCTTTCTTCTTTTGCTTTCCCTCTTGGGAGATGAAACTCTCTGGTTTGTTCTTGTTCAGAAGTCAGAAGTAAAAAGAAATAAAATTAAAAGTCGAAACAATTTGTATAATATTTGCAAATTTTAGGTTGAATCGAACTTGAATTTTATAGATGTAAGAGAGTTGTTTTTTGGTGGAAGTGCTCAAAATTGGTGATTTGAGTGGTGAGTTGACCAGATAGAAAAAGGAGAACGGCGGCTGGTTTTAGAGGCATTAGCGTTTTGTTGTGTTAGGGTTTCAGTGCCGGTGTTTTTTGTGGTTGTTGCGGTGGTGAAATTTGGGAGGTAGGATTTGAAGCAATGGGTACTAATAAAGGGAGAGAGCGCGTTTTATTTTGGGAGTGTAATTTAATACTAAAATTTGATTAAGTCGTTTGAAATAAACGAACCCAATCCATTTCCTACGAAACGACGTTGTTTTCAATATTATTTATCATCGACTCAATTTTTATGTGTCAGGAATCTTTGACTCAATTCATATATGTTGTTAAAATATCATAATTTCCAAAATATGAGTTTAGTAGATAAGAACCCTCTATCAATAAAGTCCAATGTTTTAGTAGTGCAATAATAATAATAAGAATAAGAATAAGAATAGTAACAATCCTCCAAATAATGTCAAGAAATTATTATCTCATGCTTGTAACTTCTCAAATTATAAGGTTTTTTTTTTCATTCCCCCCGAGGTGTTGTTTATTTTTATTTTACTAATATTGTTTCTTGTTTTGTCGAATTAGAAAAGAAAAAATTCATGATAATTAATATGCAAAAACATATATAGAAACATTAAAATCGAATAAATAAAATAAAACGGTATAATTTTTTTTTTTTTGTATAAATTATTATATACAAACTAATGTAACATGATAATATTGATTGGATAAAAATATTAAATTAATAAATCATTAATTGCAATAATCTGATATTTTTATGCCAGTTAATATTGTTATATACCAGGTTAGTTTGTATTATATAGTTTATTATTAAGCATTAGAAAGAAATTTATCGGTTGATCACCGTAATATGGTATATGATTACACAAATATAAGGCCTCGTAAATTATTCTACTAAGCCGTTGATCTTATTCGCTGACAAAATAATATTATTTTAAGATATTTGGATCCAGACAGGGACAAAGACATAATTCAAAAATTGGAAGTCATTAATGAAAGAAAAATTTGCAAGAATTAAAACAAAATGAGCACAAGTAATAGACATAACTATAGAAAATTCTCTTATTTTAAGGGACTTGGATCAAGAATAACAAATGAAAGGAGTTCTTCATCAGTTTCTAGTTTAGCCATATCTTCCTTCAGCAAAGATGCCCATACTTCAACACCATTCCCCTCTCTTGTATCCATGAGTATGATCGCACCAAGCTGCTTAACCGCTTCATTTAAATCAATAATGCTCGCCCAAGCAGGCTTCCCCCATCCAAAATCAAGATCATAAAACCCAAAATTACACCAACTGGAAACTATAATTATATCTGCTGGAGCAGTAAAAGCTTCATGTTCTTTCTTGACTGCTTCAAGAAAATTAAGCCATCCTCCCTCGCCTTGTAGACTTTTTACATAATCTCCATCAAATTTTGATATTGCTTCCTTCACTTGGCATACTAAACCTTGCAAATCTACCTCTTTATCTTCGCATCGTACAGATGCTACACCCACAAAATTTCCCATATAATTTTCTGAGAATTGTGGTTTGGCTCTTCGACGCAAATTTACTGCATGGTTTAGTAAAAGTGGCTTGTCAGACTCAGATCTTGCTTTTAAGAAAGCCATAACATTTTTGCCGAAGAGTGCTGTTACAACCTCTACTCTTGTTGGATTTTGCACGGCTGAGCTTTTTACCTTTTCCTTGAGTTTTTCTATTGCTGTAGCATCCAATACAAATCTCCTTGTAATGTATCTGCCAAGTTTTGTGTGTATAGCGGAAAGAGGTGTCAAGCATGCTTCTCTGGGGTATGCATCATTGTGAGGAAAAAATGATGAAGCATCAAATTTAGGAAATATTTCTTTCTCAGAATTCTTATTAGCAGATGTAGCCCAGCCCTTGAGAAATGTGCTAAATGCTGTGCCATCAGCGATCGCATGTGTAACATAAGCGCCAACAGCAATTCCACCACAAGAAAATGTTGTTACTTGTGCACCAGCTACATAACTTCCAGGAATTGGTAAGGAATTGACTTCATTAGGAAGGAATTTACTGATTGAAGAGATATTCGGATGGTTGAGGAATTCATTAAGAGTTCTTTGAACTTTAGCCTCTACAAAATAAATTCCCTCGTCATTGCAATCAATAGAATCAAGGTCTTTTATCTTTCCTGCAAGTGGGTAAAACCGACACATGGTTTCGGATAAAGATTGTTTTAGCATATGCAATCTGGTAGAGACAAGATGATCTATATCGGACGGACAAAAATTTATGTCTTGGTTCAGGGAATAGAAGAGAACGAGAGAAATATATTCATGAGAAACATGTTGATCCAGGAATGAAAATTTATGAATTTTGAGGTGATCGGGTGTTGGAGAAGAGGGTTTGATAGACTCTTTGGAAATTATTTGAACTTCCATTTTCGTTAATTTCTAGAGCTTCCTCTTAAACTATGCTGTGAGAAAATATATGATTCGATCTTAACTGTTTTATACATACTTTTGCATTTCAAAATTTACTAGTGATTAGTCAAATTTGTGCTCTATGCATGTAAATATATATAATATACTTTAGTCAAATATGTGCTGCTATTGTTAACAATATATTATGGTTGTTAATATTGTCATGCCTCCAATCAATAAAAAAAAATTATGGAATATATAATATACTTCATAATTGTACTTTAGATTTTCCTTGAGAGCCACATTGTGTCTGATGACTCAGCTAACTAGCACGACATTGTCCACTTTGACACAATTTAGGGTGGCACAACGGACTCGGTCCTGACCCCTACGGTTTTAATCCTGACACCTAAGATATCATCAACTAAAAATTAAGGAAGATGATATACCAAAGACCGCATTTATAACTCAGTATGGGAACTTTGAGTTTCTGGTTATACCATTTGGATTAACCACTGCCCCAACAGTTTTTATAGATCTCATGAACATGGTATTTAAACCTTATTTGAATCGATTTGTCATGTTCATCAATGAAATTATGATCTATTCCAAAACTCGAAAGAAACACGAGAGACACTTGGGGATTGCCCTGCATATTTTAATAGACCATCAATTGTATGTTAAGAGAGAGAAATGTGATTTTTGGATGTCAAAAGTCAAGTACTTAAGGCATGTTGTTTCCCAAAATGGAATATCTGTGGATCCAGCTAAGATAGAGGTTGTGTTATGCTAGGAGAGGCCTAAGAATGTGTCAGAAATATGAAGTTTTTTTGAATTAGATGGTTACTATCTACGTTTTGTTGAAGACTTCTCTCGAATAGTTATGTCATTAACAAGGTTGACGAAGAAGTTAAGTTTATTTGGGATGAACAATGTGAAAATGAAAAGGCTTTCTTGGAATTGAAAAAGAGATTGGCAAGTGTATCGATCCTTGTTGTGCACACCACTGACGAACCGTACACAATTTACACAGATGCTTCCGATACTGTATTAGGAAATGTTTTAACGCAGGATGGTAGGGTGATAGCCTACGCTTCTAGGCAGTTAAAACCTCATGAAAGAAATTACCCTACTCAAGACCTTGAGTTAGCTACTGTGATTTTCGCCCCGAAGATTTGGAGATGTTATCTTTATGAGACTAAGTTTGAGGTATACTCTAATTATAAGAGTTTGAAGTATCTTTTCACCTAACGAGATTTAAACTTGAGACGACGACAATGGGTAGAGTTCATGGATAATTATGACTTTACTCTTCAATATCATACATTGTATACTCTGTTACTAGGAAGAGGCCCTTAGTTGAGGACAAAACCTTGAGGGCCAAGTTGCAGAGCTGCCAAAGAGGACAATATCATCCACTGTGTACTCTGATATCTAGAAAAGGCATCTTCTGGATATCAGAGAACACAGCGGAAAAGAAATTGTCCTCTTTGGCAGCCCAACAACTTCGAGCCTCAAGATTTTGTCTTCTACTAGGGACATCTCTTTTTGATGACCCAGCTCAACTTGCATGATATTGTCTACTTTGACACAGCTCAGAATGGCACTAACGGCTCAGTTTTGGCCCCTCACGATTTTTTTTCCTGGTACTTAAGATTTCAAGCCTTGTGCCCAAAAGACATTGTGCTAATTAAGGGGGATAGAACACTTATAAGCATATCACCAGAGTCATCCCCAAGCGTTGTGGAATTTCAAAATCCATCGCCCTAGCACATTTCTGGTTGGCTAAGCTGGCTCTGATACTATTTCTAATGACCTGACCTAACTAGCACGAAATTATCAACTTTGGCACAGCTTCTGGTGGCACAACGAGCTCGATCCTGGCCCCTTACAATTTTGTTCTTGGCACCCAAGATTTCAAGCCCTGGACCGTAAAGACCTCGTGTTAATTTTAAGGAATAGAACACTTATAAGTACATCACTAGGCTCATCCCCAATCAATGTAGGATTTCACATTGTGTACTACATTTTTTAAACAATTGTTATGTGTGCTAGCCGCCATAGGAATCGGTTAGCTCGTGGAGTATACTCCACCACTATATAGCTTGGGGGCCCGGCAAGACTCTTTGACTAGAATTCGCTTGTGAGAAAGCCTTCGAGAATGGTAAAACAAGAAAGCTACTTTACTAATAAAGCTCTCTTGCTAGATTCAGATTAATTTAATAAAAAAAAAGCTTATTTTCTAATTGGTTGGAATATAATTTACCAGCTTGCAAGTATAATTTAAGGCACCAACTTCTATTCTAATCTTATTTAAAATTAGTCCCCAATATTACACTAAACCATTATTTCAAAATAATTGAGTTAGGTATTGGTTACGATTGGTAACGGTCAACCTTTTGATTTAAGTCAACATATTTTTTCTATCATTCCCTCTCATGCATGCATAATGCTTACACATAATATTCTACCATTTCCGCCCTCAATTTATGACATCTTAATGGATTACTAAACATAAAAACTACATCAGAGAGTTTGTCTACTATCCCCTGTTTCTTAGGATTGTCGAAGAATTTTTTTCAAAATCGCTCATCCAAATCATCTCAAGGGGAGCAACCTTGTACTGTTGGTCGACCTCCATAGACTTCTACTGCTTTCGCATCTTTATGTACATCTGATATTGTTCCTGTATGGTAAGACTTCGTGTGTCATGAGCTTCAGCGCCTCTCTGCTCATCAGGATCTCATCCTTAAGCAGCAAACTGAGATCATTCAACAGTTTTCCCTACTTGAGACTCTTTTGGTCTTTCCATCTTTCACAGCAGCGTCTGATACTTTTATTCCTGAAATTTCCATAATAGCTCCTTATACTTATGTCCCTGCATCATAACCCCCAATTATTGAAATCATAGCTCCACCTCTTCACTTTACAAAGAATAGCTCGGCGACTTCTTTTGCTTCTCTACTACGCTCGTCGCATCATCATTAGCTTTTTTTTTTTCTCTTATGAGATTGATTTTCATTTCAGATGCTGGTTGGTTTTTAATTTCGAATTATTGATTATTTTTCATTTCGGATGTTATTGTGCTTGGTTTTTACGTTTGGTTTTTTTTTAATGCATTTTCATTGCATTGTTGATTACTTCTTCTACCGCCGGTTATTTTGGTATCTTTAGCTATCTTAGGAAAAAAAAAAGGACGAAATTGTGCTAGTTAAAGGGAGTTCGACGACATAAAAGCGAGGAATCTCACTAAACAAATCCACCTAAAAAAGAGAAAATCTTTAACTTGTATAATTTCATTAATGATTGTATTGTTTAAATTTTTATTATATTATTTTCTCCGGACTTAGCCTTGTAAATATAAGATTGAAAAATCTAAATCACGTTAAAATTAAATATCCCCTTTACTTGCTATATTAAGATTAATTAATTAAAATTATTAATCTTCTATCACATTTCAAATTTACTAGCTGATTAATGAAATTTGTGATATATATATATATATATATATGATGTACTTTAGTCAAATATGTGCTGCTACTGTCAACAATATATTACGGTTTTTAATATTGTTATGCCTCGAATCAATAAAACATGCACCTGCTCAGAGACGATACCATAAATTTGTGGTATATATAATATTAATATACTTTAGTCAAATTTGTAATACATATTAATATACTTTGGTCAAATTTGTGATACATTTTAACATACTTTCTTAACTATTATTTTAACTTAACGTTTTTATGCCCATAAGATTGAATATGATTTACGAATTTTGAGGTGATCGGCTGTTGGAGAAGAGGGTTTGATAGAACGTCCATATCACATCAGAAATTAAAATATTTTATTCGATCTTAGGGCTTTTAAAATCTGTGCTTCATAGGTATATAAATATACTTTGGTCAAATTTGTGATAAATATTAATATACTATCTTAAAAGAAGGACGATTGTGCTACTTAAAGGGAGTTCGACGATATCAAAGTGAATGATCACGTTAAATAAATTTATCTAAAAAATTTAGCACAATAACGATAGTAAAAAGAGAGAATCTTTAATTTATATAAATTTATTAATATTTGTATCGTTTGAATTTTTATTATATTATTTTCTCCGAATTTGGCCTTGTAAATATAAGATTGAAAAATTCAAACCACGTTAAAATTAAATATCTTATTTACTTGCTATATTAAAATTAATTAATTAAAATTATTAATCTTCTTTCACATTTCAAATTTACTAGCTGATTAATGAAATTTGTGGTATATATATATATATATATATATAATGTACTTTAGTCTAATATGTGCTGCTACTGTCAACAATATATTACGGTTTTTAATATTGTTATGCCCCGAATCAATAAAACATGCACCTGCTCAGAGACGATACCATAAATTTGTGGTATATATAATATTAATATACTTTAGTCAAATTTGTGATACATATTAATATACTTTGGTCAAATTTGCGATACATTTTAACATACTTTCTTAACTATTATTTTAACTTACGTTTTTGTGCTCATAAGATTGAATATGATTTATGAATTTTGGGGTGATCAGCTGTTGGAGAAGAGGGTTTGATAGAACTTCCATATCACATCAGAAATTAAAATATTTTACTCAATCTTAGGGCTTTTAAAATCTGTGCTTCATAGGTCTATAAATATACTTTGGTCAAATTTGTGGTACATATTAATATATTATCTTAGGCATAAAGAAGGACGAAGTTGTGCTAGTTAGTTGGACGACATTAAAGCGAAGGATCTCATTAAACAAATCCACCTAAAAAATTTAGCACAATGACGATAATAAAAAGAGAAAATTTTAAATTTGTATAAGTTCATTAGTGTTTGCATCGTTTGAATTTTTATTATATTATTTTTTCCGGACTTAGCCTTGTAAATATAAGATTGAAAAATTCGAACCACGTTAAAATTAAATATCTTCTTTACTTGCTATATTAAAATTAATAAATTAAAATTATTAATCTTCTATCACATTTCAAATTTACTAGCTGATTAATGAAATTTGTGGTATATATATATATATATATATGTGCAAATATATATAATGTAATTTAGTCAAATTGTGCTGCTACTGTCAACAATATATTATGGTTTTTAATATTGTTATGCCTCGAATCAATAAAACATGCACCTGCTTAGAGACGTTACCATAAATTTTGGTATATATAATATTAATATACTTTAGTGAAATTTGTGATACATATTAATATACTTTGGTCAAATTTGCGATACATTTTAATATACTTTCTTAACTATTATTTTAACTTACGTTTTTATGCTCATAAGATTGAATATGATTTACGAATTTTGAGGTTATCGGCTGTTGGAGAAGAGGGTTTGATAGAACTTCCATATCACATCAGAAATTAAAATATTTTATTCGATCTTAGGGCTTTTAAAATCTGTGCTTCATAGGTATATAAATACACTTTGATCAAATTTGTGATACATATTAACATACTATCTTAAGCATAAAGAAGGATAAAATTGTACTAGTTAAAAGGAATTCGACGACATTGAAGCGAGTGATCTCGCTAAACAAATTCACCTAAAAAACTCAACACAATGGCGATAACAAAAAAAGGAGATCTTTAATTTATATAAGTTCATTAGTGTTTGTATCGTTTGAATTTTTATTATATTATTTTCTTTGGATTTGGCCTTGTAAATATAAGATTGGAAAATCCGAACCACGTTAAAATTAAATATCTTCTTTACTCGTTATATTAAAATTAATTAATTAAAATTAATAATCTTCAATCACATTTCAAATTTACTAGCTGATTAATGAAATTTGTGGTATATATATATATATGTGCAAATATATATAATGTACTTTAGTCAAATATGTGCTGCTACTGTCAACAATATATTACGATTTTTAATATTTTTATGCCTCGAATCAATAAAACATGCACCTGCTCGGAGACGTTACCATAAATTTGTGGTATATATAATATTAAAATACTTTAGTGAAATTTGTGATACATATTAATATACTTTGGTCAAATTTGCGATACATAGTAATATACTTTCTTGACTATTATTGTAACTTACGTTTTTCTGGATTACGATAAATTTAAGTGGGTATCGTTTTTAATTATAATAAATTGTTTAATTCAATTGGGTACCGTTGATTTGGTGTAGATGTACTATAAATACACCCTTGTACAGTGCATTTATTGTGAGCCTTGGAAGCTAATTAAGGTGTGCTTAGCAAATATTCTGTTACTCTACATAGACAGGTAAATCAAAAAGTCTCTCAACTTAATATTTGTACAGGTAAATCAAAAAGTCTCTCAACTTAATATTTGTATTTTTTTTTTTGAATTTTTGAATTTTTTGAAAAACTTTTTTAAATGGCTAAGAGAAAACTCTTTAGAGGAAAATATTATGAAAATTTTCAAATTCAAACATAAAGTTTGAATTTGACATTGTTTAATAATTTGTGAATCTTGACCTATTGTTTAATATGCTGGGAGGCAGGATGAGATTCCCCTTGCGCATGGGCCTGGAGGAGCCCTTTTGCTGCTTTCTCTGTATTTTGTCTCTTTAAACTTGGGTCTAGGGGCCCAACTCCGTATCTCTGCTCCAAGAGATGGTCATCTGGGCTTCACAGCTACAGATGCCATAACCCTGCCCTACTTTTAAGTTTTGAAATGAGTGGTCGTAAGAGCTGGTTAGAAAGAGAGAAGTGATTATGGTTTTGGGGCGGATATGATATAAATACACCCTTGTGCATGGCTTGTCTTTCCATTCGTACAGCGTTTCTTCCATGAATTGTCAGCCTAAAATTGGAAGCTAATAATTAAGGTGTTTACAGGAAAACAATGGCGGATCATCTGACAGCAAATGCTGGTGGATCCAAATAACTAATTTAAAATTTTAGTGTTTGAAGAGAATTCGAACACAAAACCATGAGGTCAAAATTGCTCCAATACTATGAAAATTTTCTCAAATAGAAAATTGTATTATTTTCACCTATTGATAAAACATATTTCAATAAAGAGGTATAAATAGATGATATTCAAGAACTAGAAAGCAACAACTAAAAATTACATAATTACAAGATTTAATTTCTATAAAATAATTGAGTTGATTATGATATGCTAACATTTTCATTAATGTAAATAATTATTTTTTTTTTGAGATGATAAAAAGATGTTGGATTCAATAAATAAAATTCTTGCTCTTAATCTTAAAGACTTTTTTAATTTTGTGTGTGTGTATATATATATATATATATATTTTGCAGAGATGTGGGACGAAAAATTATGAGAATAATAGCACTTGCTCTTGGCCTTGGCATTAATTTCTTCGATCAACCAGAAATTCTCGACAATGCTCCACCATATCTCTCCCTTAATTATTACGGAGGTTAA
>JAXCLQ010062274.1:0-15990 GCA_035584115.1 Cedrela odorata | reverse complement strand
AGTATCCTGGTTTATGTTTGGAAGTGTATTGATGGGCATGGAGCCCTTAGTATGTGTGTGAGTCATGCATATGATTGATAATTCTCTACATTACAGTTTATATGTACAGGTTTTTGTCTGAGGCTTATAGGGGTATGATATCCTTACCTCTATGCCATCACGATACCGATTTATCGGAATGTGACACTAAGGCCTCATATAGCCACCTCAAGTTGAGGTCTAGGTATCGGACTTAGAAAGTTTGGTAGGTTAGATCAATTCCTTCATTGACCCATCTACAATAGTAGTCTTGACTGTCCCCTCAACCTTTTCTAATTTCGTAGCTAGGTACGTGGACCTTTTTCTTTCAGCTTCCAAGCTCTACTTAAGTACTCGACATTTCTACTCGAAGCTCAGACGAAGCCCCTAACACTCTGCCCTGTACTTATTCAGATCAAACTAGAGAGTGTTTATCTTCATGCTTGATTCTGCCTGAGAAGACTCAGCGGTCGCCACCCTGACTTGGAGTTCTTCTATCTTCCGAGCCCATTTTTCATTCTCAGTTTCAAACTGAGTCCACTCTACTACTAGTTTCTCCTCAGCTTTCTCGGCTTTGTAGAGCAATCAGACATTCTCCTTTGTCGTCAGACTTGAGGAAATCTTCTAAAGGGCAGCTTGGTGCATGGTAGCAGCATACTAGGCTTGAGCAGATCATTGCAAACAACTAGATATTAGACAAAGTGAAGAAAGTTTTATTACCAAGTAAAGAAGGTGATAGCCAACTTGTTGGGATATACCCTAAAATCAGTTATGTCATATGGTTCATGAATATCATTTTTTGTATATATATATTTCTGTAATTAATTGTAAATTAGTTTACAATTAATAAAATGACTTTTATATCATTTTGCATGAACAATTGCTAATTTATATTGTATATAAAATGCAGAATGAGATCTTGTGATGTATTATGATGTCATATGGTTATAAAGAGTTGTACCGAAGAGATACCAAAAAGTTAGTTTCTTTCCATATCTAGCTCGCAATGAACCTAGGAGATCACACACATTAATTAGTTATTTGATGATGATGATAATTGCTATTGTAAAATAATAATTAATTTAGTTAATGATATTGTTTTGATACTTTGATCGGATAAAAATTTAGTTGTTTATTGTAAAGAATAAATTTTTCGGTTAGGATAGGCTAGCACCCGTATGCATGGAAAATATTTCAGTAATTTATGAGATAACATAAATATAATTTACGGATAAATATAATATTGAAAAATGTATAAGATATATAGAAATTATTGAATAAATGAGTTTATTCATTATTGATTATTTAAATATTATTTAATCAAATGGTTCATTAGTTAACAAGTGGCACCATGTGCTGTTGCCAAGTGTTAAACCTATGATTAAATTTTGTCTGTTCATTTTGAATCAATGGTTGAGATTTAATGTATTAATATTGATTAAAGTAATCATTTAAAAATAAAATATCATTTTCAAATATTAAATAATATTAAATATATAAAGTAATAATTACATATTTACATATTAAAGTAATATAAAAATATATAAATATAAAAATATAATCATTACTTAATTATATTATTAAAGTAATAGTGTAAGATATTTAAGTAATGATTACATTATTATACATTTTATATTATTACAGTAATAATATAATAATATATATATATTTCTCTCTCTTTAATATATATATATATATTAATTTAATTAATATATTATATCATTACATTAATTTAATTAATGTTAATTTAACCACCTATTATTGTTTGACACTTGGCATGAGTTAATTCATTTGATGAATGAAATGCATAAGGGTGTTACTACACGTATAGTGAATTTAAATTTGAATTGAATTTAATTCAATTGGATTTGATAAAGTAAAGACTTAAAGGCTGAGTCTTGTAAGGATGTTACTTTTTCCTTTCCTCTTAACTGTGAGTTTCATTCTTGATTAAGCTCAATTTTTGTGTGCTTTGTTTTGAACAAAATCCAAAGGAACAAAGAAGCAAACGAGAGAAATAGAAATAAAAAGAAAGAAAGAGATTGAAAAGTGTTTAATTTCTCTTCCTTTCCTATTGATAAGCTAGGTTTTCTAAAGGTAGAAAATATTGTATTGGTTTGGTGAAGTTAATACCTATAACTTAGAAATCTCATCACGAAATTGGAACCGTCTTTATCAATCCGACATGTAGATACGCTTGGAGGTAAAGTGAAGAGAATGACTTGTTTTTCTGAATAACAACTTGAAAAAGTATGACTTCTAATTCTTATTCATAATGTTCAAAATGTTTAAATTTTAAAATATGCATACGTACATGTCTTGGTTCTTTAGGAGCTTTCCTCACAGTCCGTGTGATGGCCATAACTCCCTCATACGGAGCGTGCACCCGGGAACTGTTCTCGGGGGGTATGCGCGCATCTCCATTCACAACTTACGTGGCTAAGCCATCTTAGCACGTAATCCAAAATTCTTAGGGTGTAGCAGTTGAGAAGAAGTTTGAGTAATCAGGCAAGATGCACATCGCTTGCTGATTAATGGAACGGATGAGATGGGCGAAAAATTCCATCTTTTCCTAAGGGAGGTCTTTTGCAGCAAGTAGGGCAAGGACAACACTGCTCTTACCAACCTTTTTGGCTGATGTTCCCTTCTTCCACCTCGGCTCCTCATCCTCATCCACAATCACCACCTTTCTCTTAAGTTTCTCCTTTTCCAATGTAGGGGTAGGAAGAGGTGATAGGTCACCTTAAATTACAACTTCTCTATAGGAAGGAAAAGGAGCATCTTTGGGAGTAGGAGTCCTAGTAGCATATTTGTGAGAAGAAGTCCCAACAGCATCTTTGGGAGTAGAGGTCCCAACATTGCCCTTAGAAATGGAAATCCCAGCTTTGGTCTTTGGGACCTTGGGAGCCCCTTTAGCTTTTTTGCCCTAAGCCAATTTCTTCAGGGCGTCCAAAGGGCTTTTTGTTGATTTCTTTGGGGCCATTTCTTCTGCTGCAAGGGAAAATCATACGAGGGTCAGTTATTATAGTATAAGATAATAGACAAGGAAAGAAAGCTGCTTACAAGCTCGAACCTTTTTCAAGGCCAAATATCCTTTGGAAATACAAAAGCTTACAAGACCTAAGGAGATTAGGTCAGCATCATAAAAAAAGGATCTTTGGCTGGACACTGAGGACCTGACCATCTCAACCCTCCCTAAGTTCTAAGCTGGGAGTTCTGGTTTATCACTCTAGGTGATTGCGGCCCCAAACAATCTAGGCACTTGGACGTTATGGTCAGAATTTCATTCATCATTGACAAAAAACCATTTATTCTTCTAATCTTTGTTACATGATGGATTACCCGTGATAGGATTGTGTTTTTCAGGTCGGGTTTGAAGGTAATACCACCTAGGATTCTTTGTTGGGTTTATTTTCAACAAATACATATATTCAATTTTCTTAATTGTGGAAGCAGAATACGAGATCTTACTCCAAAGAAAAAATAGACCTGATAAAATTCTCTAACTGTTGAGGTTCAGTTAATAAGGAGCGTGATGATATTAAATTGATGACTTGATTATATTTATGTGTTTTCGATGATGACTTAATATTATTCTTAATGTTAAGATAACATAACATG
The DNA here is from genome assembly GCA_035584115.1 of Cedrela odorata. Taxonomy (NCBI): domain Eukaryota; kingdom Viridiplantae; phylum Streptophyta; class Magnoliopsida; order Sapindales; family Meliaceae; genus Cedrela; species Cedrela odorata. The sequence continues at coordinate 12,351 of JAXCLQ010062274.1, read as the reverse complement.
ATTTTAATCTTATTTGAGAATTAAGAATCACTATATAAACTTGCTTAAATGTAACTTTTAATAAATCTGTGTAAAAGTGTCTTGAAAGATCAAATATGATCGATACATAGGGATAACAAATCGATACCATTAAAAACGAATTGATACCTAGAGAAGAGCAGATCGATACATGCCTATTTAGAGAGTTGCAAAAGATTTAGAAGGGCAACCAGATCGATATCTGGAGAAGAGCAAATTGATACAATACCTGTCCAGAAAGTTGCAAAAGATTTACAAGGGCAACTAGATCGATACTTGGAGAAGAGCAGATTAATACAATACCTGTCCAAAAAGTTGCAAAAAATTTACAAGGGCAAACAGATTGATAATTGGAGAAGAGCAGATCGATATATACCTATCCAGAGAGTTGCAAATTATTCACAAGGGTAACTAGATCGATACCTAGAGTAGGTCAGATCGATACGTGTCTTGTCCAGAGAGTTGCAAATTATTTACGAGAGCAACCAGATCGATACCTGAGTATATCAGATCGATACGTGTCTTGTCTAGAGAGTTGCAAATTATTTATAAGGCAGACTAGATCGATACTTGAAGTGAAACTAATCGATACAAGCAAATTCCAAAAAGTTAGAAATTATTTACGAAGTAAACCAAATCGGTACGTAAAGACAAATGGATCGATACTCAGAAATCAGATTGTACTATTCACATAAAAAGATCGATAAATAAAAAAAAGAATCAATAATTATCTTGAAATTAAAGCTTAACGGTAACTTCTACAATATTTATGACGAACATTAAATGCGCCAAATCAAGCTGTTGGACTTAAGTTGCTTCACAAAAAAGAATAATATAAATAGAAGATACATAGTGAAGCAAGCAAGAACCGATATTGCAATCAAAATCAAAGACATTCTTGAATAGTAAATTTCAAACATGAATAGTTAAACTTTCTCTCTCTATGTAAAATTTTCAAATTTTGTGTGAGAGAAGTTATTTTTTGTAAAAGCTTATTAATCTATTCACTCTAGTGTGAGAGCAAAATTTAATATACATTTGTGATATTGTAATGGGTATATCTTCACCCGTATTAAAGAAGATTTTTGTGAGTTTTTCTTTTCACTCATGAAAAAGGAAGTGTAAGGTTTTCCTTCACCTCAGAAGGAGTGTACTGGGTTTCACTTTATCCGTGAAAAACAAGAAGATAGTAGGACCGCGGTGGTAGTGATCCGTATCTGAGAGGTGGATGTAGGCCAAGTTTTTGCCAAATCACTATAAGCTGTGTTTGTCTTTCCCACTCTACTACTCTTTTATTTATTGTACTGCATTGCATACATTTTTAACTTCTAAAGTTTTTAAAACCCAATTCACCCCCTTCTTGGGTATTGCCAATTGGGATAACAGAGCAATCTTAAGGGACTTGGAAATCCTAGTAAAATAGTCTTGGAGTGGGAGTTTGAATTCGAGGTGAAACAGATCTTCGTTAAAGGAAATTTTACTATCAAGAGGACAACTAGATAGTTCGTTCGCCTCAGAGACCCTAAGATAAATGTCCTCTGAGATATTATAACAACGAGTATAGGTTTCTAGGTTTGATTATATGGTTGTGAAGGGGAAACAATCTGCTTCAAAAGCTATCCTCTGTTCCCTTGTTTCAAGAACAGGGGAAGGAGCAAGGACAATGGCCAGTTTCTCTTTAAAGTTGTTTTCCTTAGAAGCAGCCTCATTATCACTAGAAATATAATCCATTTTTGTTCACAAGATAAGGAAAATAAGTTATCAAGAGCTGCTCAGGGTTATCAACAACTCGTGGAAATTCAACAATGGTCTAAAACCATAGAAAACTATCAAATGTCCATCTTAACAATAAAAATCCCAAGTCAATAAAAAGAGTTTAGGGATATGAAAGCTTACCAGTTTTTGTCAAAATAAAGTAGTATTGAATGAAGAACGATCATCTGAGACTTGTAGAAAAATCTACCTCTTGGTAAGACTGTCTACAACAAGAAGAAGGTTGCAGTCTACAATGAAAACGGTCTTGGCGAAATGAGAAGAGGATTGCAGTCCACAATGAAGACGGTCTTGGCAAAGTAAGAAGAGGGTTACAGTCCACAATGAAGATGGTCTTAGCAAGGTTGTTTATGTTGAAAAAGAAGGTTGCAATCCAGAATGAAGACGGAACTAAAGTTAAATATAGAGTCTATAATCTTTTTCATTCAGAATCAATTATCACCATTCTCAATGATGTTGATAATAGATGGATTAAACCTAGTGCTTGATTTCTCTAATTTGATAATTCTTCCGCTGTAATGGCTAGTCTAAAGAAAGCTTGGATACAAAGAAAATGCAAATAAGAACAGTGAAAGAATAAAAATAGGGTATTTAGGAGAACGAGAAACCCCAACTGTTGATATGACTAGGAAACAAATGAATAAAATAAAGCCATGTTGGAAAGAAGATCAAAGAGATATTTATTAAAATTCAAAAAAGAAGGCAGTAATGATGAGGACACAGAAGATCTTTTAGGGCTCGAAACATTTTACCCCATGGTTCATTGGGAGGTAGACACGTAGATGGAAACTTACGGGATTCGGGTCAGCATTTAAAAGTTGAAAGTCTCTTCAAATCAAGACCTTTAATTTTTATCAATAATTAATTCTTGATTAAAAACTGGGGAGCTTGATGTTTGGAAAAAGGGCTGGAGAGTAGACGAAGCCCAACTAGCCTTAGGCCTATAAAGTGCAACACAGGGCTTAACCAAGGTCCCACTGAGGACAAGTGGAATCCCAGGCAATATAAGCCTACGAGATCCTAACTAAGACTTAATAAAGGGTTCGTGCGCGACGAGGTCTAAGACCTCCTAAGTTCAACGAAAGGTCTTAGACCTAGACGAAGAATTTCGAGACCTCCTTCATCAACAAGATTCTCGAGTATAACATGGCAAAGGCCTTAAGTAGACCATCGAAACCTGATGTCATTCTTTTTAGAGAAAGAGGGTCTTGGATAAAGTGTGAGATTTTTGAGACTTTTCAACGATTACGTATCGCCGCCATAAAGTTCAAGTTCTATTCGGATTTCTCCATAGTAAGGATTCGTGGCCTAGTGGATTATTCTGCAAATAAGGCTCAAAATTTCGTGATTTTTGGAATATTAATGCTTATAAAGTTAAATTTCTGTGATCCTCGGAATGTTAATAAGTTTAAGAGATTTAATAACGGAATGAGAGAACCGCCTATAAAAAGTAACCAAAGGTAACTAGGTACGCATGTTAGAACGCACGACATAACTTTGCATAAATTTTCGCTGCCATTGTCTTATCTCAAACACATAAAAACAAACCTCTGACTTAATCATTAAAGAATTTTCACCAGACCACTAACTTTTACTCCTGAGAGTTTTTTGTGATTTCAAGTGAAATAACGATCAAGCAAACAAAGGAGACTGATTCTGGTGCACAGAGTGCCTAGGGAAATTTTGCTGCATCAATAAGTTTAAAGGGTTAAATTTTAAAATTATATAGATTAGGGACTAACATGTTTACCTATGAAAGTTTAGGGGCTGAAAATATAAAAACATTATATTTTATAAATTAAATTATAAATATTTTATATTTGAATTAAAAAATTTGTTTGGGGAGAGGGTGTGGAAGGGCTCTTCATGTCCTATTGTCGCTACAGTTTTAATGTAAAATATTTGTGCATGATATTTTTTGTCAAGTGTCATTGACCGTAAATACTAAAATTATGTTACAATTCTTTAAAAATATTTTTATTCATATTGACCTTTTAGCTATAAAAACAAAGAAAGGTATAAATTGGCTATAATTGTATCGTCCCCTAAATTTTTTTGATATTTACATGAAAAACTTGCTTTTTTTGTCAGCCCTTACCAAGTAATTAAAATAATGTTTTGAACGCTTAAAACTCTTTTTCATTTTTTTTGTCAATTGATAGTAATTGTTGGGGATGTTGTCTAGGACATAAGAAAAGCCCAATAGGCTGTGGGCCTAAAATAAAGTACTATGAAGAATGAAAATAGGGCCTGAGGCCCGGCTCGATCCAAGAGACACTATTTAAGGGATAACAAAGACCTTAGGTATAGTGAGGATCGAGACCTCTTGAGGTCAGATAAAATACCTTGAGTTTAGAATCTAATTCCAAGACCTCCCCCCGACTATGAAGGTCTCAGGTACAACACGATAGAGGTTTTAAATATATAACACAATCTGAACTCACCTCAGGTGGACGAAGTAATCTCAAGTAAAGACTTCTGAAACTTTTTTGCAGTCGTGTATCAATAGAAGATTTATTCCTTTTCCAATTCTTTTCCAGATTTATTCCTTTTCCAATTCTTTTCCAGATTATTCTATAATAAGAATCATTAGCCTAGTAGATGTATTCTACAAGTAGGGCTTATTCCCTAATAAAGATTCATTGCCTAGTAGATGTATTCTACAAAAAGGGTTCAAGATCTCGCAAAATCCGAAAAGCAGATGTTTAAAAAATAGAATTTATGAGATTTTTGAAATCATAATACAATTGGGATTGTTATTTCTAGATTCCGTGAAATTCTATTAAATTTGAGAGACTTAAAGCAACCTATAAAAAGAGGCTAAGAGTAACCAGGTACGCATAAGGAAATAACCTTAGAGCATACACACAATCTGTCATAATATTTATCCTTTAGTTCTCTCTCTAAAAATATTCACAAGTAAAACCCTAAATTAAGCATTGAACAATTTTCGCCGAACAACTGACTTTTATTCTCATAGGTTTCGTTGTGGTTGCAGGTTAAGAAATCAATCAAGCAAGGAGGAGAAAATTGTTTCTGGTGCACTAAATCTACCGAAGGATTTTTGTTACATTAATAGTAACAAAAAAATATTAAAAATTAAAAAGAAATTATTTAACCCTACTAAAAAATTGTTAAATCTTAAACTTTTAAAATTAATTTTTTTTTGATAGATTGTTTTAAAGGATTAAATTATTTAAAATACTTTTACTTTATTTAAATAATTTTACTTCATTTAAGCAATTTTACTTCATTCTCTCATAACAACTTGAATGAATACTTATATTTTCTTTTCTATTTTTTTTGTTATTTTTATTTTTTGAGAACAAATGTAGTGACGATAACTTATGAATCCGAACTTTGTGCTCTTGATAACTTTAATGGATTCCTTTGCATCTTTACTTTTCAACTATCTTTCATACTTGGCATTTTTGGCATAACTTATAAAAACTTAATCAATGCCAATTGATGTTATAAAGAATCTGACCTGACCTGAACTAAGCTAAGAACGTAAGACTTGAGCTGTCACAAGTTAGTCTTCTAATCTTCTTTCTTTAGAGGAAAACGTTTCAAACAGAAACCATATTGACCCTGACACGTCTTAAGCTTAAAGCTTAATTGGGTCTTGGACATTATTACCCTGATTTGAAGCTAAATAACGTAGTCATCTAGAAACTATTTAACCATTGTACGTCCTGAGATCAATCGTAGTGTTTATTCAGGCTACGAATAATATTATCCCTAAAAGAAAATAGAACGTAATCACCTGAGAACTATCTTTTGTGCCCTAAGGTCATGCTCTGGACTTATTCCGCTTGTATGGATGGTATTACATCAAAATGGAGGTAGAACGTGATCATTTAGGAGCCATTTCGCTCTTATACGGCTTGAGACCAAGGTCGGAGCTTATTTGAGCTATGGATAATATTACCCTAAGATGATTGAGATATAGACATTTGAGAACTATTCTGCTCTTATATGTTTTGAGATTAAGCTCAGAGCTCATTCGAGCTATAGATAATATTGCCCTAGACGGATAAGATGTAGATGTAGTAGCCCAAATTTTTCTATGAAAATTTACCCAAGACAACGGCGACCCGAATGAAAGGTTTTCAAAGTTCAAGAGGACAAGGTATTAATTTCTAACAAAATGTGGAAAGAAATATAAAGTTGTTATAAATGTGGGGTAAAGATACCCAAAAAATAAAATTTATGTTAAATGTAGCCCAAGCCCATTTACATTAAATTAAAACCCAAGCCCAATTGTAAGCCTCAGCCTATTTACATTAAATTAAAACCCTAAGCTCATTTCTACATTCTTCTTTATACTCCCTTTTTTCTAAGAAAACCCTTTCCTTTTGTTTAATTTATTTGCTTGCTTAAAAGAAACACATAAGAAAATTCTAAAGAAAAGGAGAAGAGAACAAAACAGGAGAAAGGGTGAGGAAGAGAGAAATTTTGCCAAGAGAAGAAAAGAGGAGAATTTTTGGAACAAGAGAGGAGAGGGAGAAGAGAATGGAGGATACGTGAAAGCTAGAAGGAGAAGAATAGACACGGGAAACAAACAGAGAAAAAGAGGAATTGCTGAGCAAGATGGGAAGATGAGTAATTATTGAGAAAATTAAGAGAAGCAGGAATTGTCGAGCAAGACGGAAAGAAAAGAAAATGAAGGAGACGCAAAAATGGGTCTTGGTCGAGTGAGAGGCCAGATAAGAGAGGAAGAAAAAGGGAAACAAGTTCATGCCCATAATAGGATAATGTGTTTGAGAATAATGAGTTCTTACTCATGAAATTTGTACACATGTATATAGTTTGTGGTTCCATAGAAGATGCAAATAAGGTGTTTGATGAAAGTTTTAGTACGAGTGTTTATAAGTGCAATGCGTTACTGGGAGGTTCTGTGGTGGCGGCTTACTCGCGAGGTTGTTAAAGAAATTGCGGAGAGAAGAAAACACGTTAGGAAGGTGGCCGAAGAGAAGAAATGGGGAGTTGGCTCAAATATGGTAAGTTAATGCGTATTTGTAAATGATTTTTGAAGTTTTGGTTGTATTTTGTATTTATGATAAGTTAAAATTATATATGCGATTTGATTTGGAAATGTAGACAATGAGCATTCAGCATAAATATATGGCAATAAAGGGGAAATGTGTAGATGGTAATGAGTGTCATGTACATATGGCAGTATTTAGCTAGGCTTGATGTATGAAAAATTATGGTAAAGTGTATTGATGATATAGGGCAGTGAATGACCTACGTAAATGGTGGCATTTGACTATGTGATATGCATGAGAATTGTGAAGATTTAAATATAAATGATGCATGGAAAATGGTGGTAATGTTTAATGAAATGTATGGCAATGAGTATTTTGGACATATGGTAATGTGAATTATTGCCATAGGGCAGTGATTAATTCATATATATATGGTAGTAAATGTTTTAAATATATAAGGCCATGTTTTGGATTGTAGTTGTGATTGATATATCTAGATATAATGAATGATCTTAGTGATTGTGGTAAAATGGTGGAAATGTGTAATGTTGATATGTAGATAGTGAGTGTAGTTTGTATATGACAGTGTTATAGCTATGTTATATGCATGAAAAGTATAAAAATAAAGTGTTATTATACATAATTGAAATGGCTAAGTGTAGTATGCAAAAGGTAGTAATTTGGTTATGCATTGTGCATGAGAAATGTAAGAATTAAGTGTCAATGAATGCAATGAAATGGTGGTAAAGTGGTAGTACTGAAACTTGATAAGGTAGGGGTAGTATCTTGTCGTTGGAATTTTGACCTAGGTTTCGTCTTTTATTTATAAAATGAATTATAGACTTCTAATTAACAAGTTGTAAAATTCTAGTGAAACTAAACACGATTATGACTGACATAGTCAAAAATTAGAATTTTTTGTGAAGTGTCAAGTCCACAGTGAATTTTAGAATTGACTGCCCTATGTTGTATTTTGGTTTGCCAAAAATTCTAGATAATGCACGAAAAGTCAAAAACAAAATAGTGTTCTCAATATCCAATTACAGTGTTGTAAAATTCTATAAAAACTAGACACATAGGAGAACCACATATCCAAAAATCAGATCATTCCATGAAGGGATGAATTCCCAATGAAAGTTGAAAATCAGTTGCTCTATTCGGCCCTGTACTCTATTAGGCCTTGTATACTCAAACATTATAAACCAAAATCAGGATCTGTAAAGGACTATGGAAATTGGACATAACAAGGATTAACATAATTAAAAATTAGATTTTTTTCATCAAGAAACAAATTCCTGAAAAATTCGGAAAACCTGCTGCCTTGTTGCTAAATTAGATTAATACAGTGCCTATTCATTTAAGTATAAATAGAGCTATAGAAGTCCAAATGAAGCATTGTCAAAAGCCGCGTAAACTAGACTTATAAAGGATGAACGTATTAAAAATGTGGCTTAAAATTCATTACCAATTTATCCCAGCAAATATACAAAGTTGCCTTTATTTAGTGAATAATTATCCAAAGAAATTAGAGAAATGAATTTCGATTATTTGATTTGGGAAACTTCAACCTAAACTTCGTAGTAATCTAAAATGCCTTGATTTCTTATTGGGGTTTAGTGTTCATGCATGATATAATTGTTTAGTTATGAGTTAAGTATGCCATATTGAGATTCCTAACGAAGGTCATTTAATATAGATTGTCAATCGGACTGACCTTCAACGGTATCGCAGTTGGATTGGTTAAGTGTAAACCTGTGAGTTTTTTTTTTTATGTATTTTATTCTTTTACACTATATTCTAAAATTTATTATTTTATGCACTAAAAAATAGTGTTATTGTTAGAAATATGAATGCTTGAGAAGTAATAGAATGATTTATTCATGATTGATGAGAATTCTTTGTGAATAGATAGATGCATGAGTAATTTGATATGTTTTAATTATGTCAATGTTCTTTGGAAATCAATATAAATTTCTTTGGAATTTATGGTTTAAGACTTAAATTTTTGGAAGCAAATTTTAATCTACATGCATGGATTTTGTAAAGTTGTTTTGGATCATGATTTCGATACAAGATGATGCATTTGTTTTAAAGCATAATTTTGGAAATTTAGAAATTTTCTAAAAGAGTTTTGACTTACAGGGCCAGAGATGTATCTAGGGGGACAACAATACATAACGCTTTAGATACCAGAGTTATAGATTTGGGGCTTTTGCGACACCTTATCTCAAAGATGTATTCTGGCTGTCTGTGATACCTCGGGTCAGGATACCAGAGTTATAGATTTGAGGCCATTGCGAACCTCTATCTCAGAGATGTATTTTGGCTATCTGTGATACCGCGGGCCGGGATACCAGAGTATAGATTTTGGGCCTTCGTGACCCCCTATCTTAGAGATATATTCTAACAGTCTGTGACACCGCAAGCCAGAATATTAGAGCTTCCGTTTTATAGATTTCGGATGACAAAGTTTTCAAAATAATTATATTACAGTAAGTTATGTTTACATTGATATTCTTCTGAACTTGATTTTTATCACAACGAAAAAGTTTAAGCATGATGTATTTTCAGTTATATGACGATACCAATATTAAAGTGATTTAATTACAGCAGAACTTATTTTTTCTAACATGTATATTTTTTACAGCATAATATGCATTTACTCGGTCTTTCAAGACTCACCTCTCACTCTTTTAGTTTTGTAGGATGGATACTCAATTAGAAAGAGAGAAACGTTACAATAGAGATGAGACACCTGCAGAGGCAAGGATACGTATTGCAATCACTAGAGCACATAGGTCCTATATGCATAGTGTTATAGTTAATACTATGCATATATTTCAGTATAAATTGCGTGGCGCTAAATATTGTATAACATTAATGTATTTTCTTTATGTTTCATGGTCGAGCATATTGCCTTTATGCATTACATGAAATGAGTTATACATTGTTACGAATTTATAAAAATTATGTATGCATTCAGATAGACAAAGATAAAGGCTTAAGGTGATGAGGGATTCCATTACTTACCGGTAGCATCTCCATATTTGAGGACGTTACAGTAGACATTTGAGAACTATTTCGCTCTTATATATCCTGAGGCTAAGTTCAGGGCTTATTCGAGCTATGAATAATATTACTCCAGATGGATATGATTTTTTTGCCTTTTACCTTGATAGTCACCTCATCATCATTATATCCTTATCATCAGGAATCTTGATGACGTCAAAAAATTATAAATAAGAACATTGCATTACTTTCAGAACGTAAGTTTTACAAGTCTCAGGTAATCCTTAAGGGTTATACAACTTTAGCCGTTTTGCATTCCACAGCTTCCTAACCATATTTTCATCAAGACTTGTATTTTGCGATCAACGCCTTGTATTTTGCTTCGTTATTAGTTACCTTAAAGTTAAAACCTTAAGGAATATATTACCTCAGCTCTATTCAGACTGACCAAAACGATTTCTGCCACCCCTCTTTGCATATTTGAAGCTATATCAATAAAGAAACTCCAAACTGGGCCTGTTATGTATGGCTCAGGTAGATTACCTTGAACTTGATCTAAGTAATTTTCTATAATTTAGTGGACGAAGAGATGTTCTGATATCGATCTTTCTGCCACAAAGTTTGCAAAAGCTTGTCATTTTATGGTTTTCCAAGGCTTGTAGCAAATGTCGTACTCACTAAGCTCAATTGACCACTTCAGTAGTTGACGAGATAAATCAGGTCGGTGGAGAATTTGCCTTAGGGGCTAGTTTTTCAAAACTACCACCTGATGAGTTTGGAAGTAAGGCCGTAACTTCCTTGCTGCTACTTCCAATGTTAGCACTAGCTTCTTAGGGGGAGAATACCTTGTCTTAGCATCCAACAATGCATTGCCAGTGTAGTAGATGGGCAGATGAACTTTCTTCGAATCTTCCTTTACAAGAATTAAGCTTACGAAATGGTTGCTCACTGCTAGGTAAAGATATAACACATCTCCGACTTTGAGGCTTGTCAGGTATGGTGGCGACCCGAGATACTGCTTCAGCTCTTAAAATCTATTTTCACATTCTTCTATCCACTCAATCTTCTTTCCCTTCTTCGTGATCTGGAAGAAAGAGAAACACCTATCTGTTGCTTTACATAGGAAGCTGCTTAGTGTAGTTAGTCTCCCTACTAGGCTTTGTAATTTCTTGAGTATGGTGGAGGACTTAAGCTTTAATATTGCCTTTATCTTTTGTAGATTAGCCTCAATACCGTGCTCACTGACCATATTGTTGGAGATATGCCCTAGAACCAATCGTGTCATACAGTTTAAGGATATCATCTTTATGTATATATAACTTTGTAATTTATTGTAAATTAGTTTATGATTAATAACATGATATTTATATCATTTTGCATATATAGTTGCGTATATATATAGATATTATATATAAAATACAGAATGAGATCCCGTGATATATTATGACGTCAGGACTCTATTTGCAAGGAGTTGTAGATATGAGTACAGAGTCTGATCTAAATACATCCGAATTAGTTCCTAGTTGAGGTATTGTCATATGGAAGTATAATATTACATGATTGGCATGTTTGATATTACCAAGGAATAATATTTAATGCTAACAGTTGGGTGACGAGTCTCATGTCATAAGAGCATAAACATGAGTAATACGTTAAAGTACGTGTTACTGAACGTGACCAAACGTGATGAATCACATGAGTGATTATCCACAGTTAATGATACGTTATACAGCTGTACTAGTGTACCACTGGTCCTTTGACCTGAGGTGTCATGGCTGCCCTCTGCATTGTGGCACATCATTCACTTGTGTATATTGCACCGGGCTAGCCATGTTTGGTGAAAGAAGCTTGCTGGCAATATGTTTAGGTGAAAGAGGACAGGTGATGACCAAGATAGAATTTGCTGGCTCAGATATTAGAGCTTGAGATCCTAGGCAAGGATATCATACATGGGAAATGAAATTTTTAGCCAGAGTACATGTTTCCGGAAAGTTGTTTTCGGATACATGATTCCTGTATATGATTTGAGACATTGTTCCTATGATTGAGTTAGGAGTTTGACGATTCCATGATCTACACTCGATCGGAAGTCGACAACAGAGGGACTTTACTACATGTACGTACGACTATATGGATTCATTAGTGTCTGAGGATTGTGACATCTTGCTAGAGGTTGCGCATGATCATTGAGAACTTTGGTTATAAAGAGTTGTACCGAAGAGATACGAAGGAGTTTGTGTTCACCCATGTCTAGCTCATAGTGAACCCAGGGGGTCACATACATAGTCGGTTACTTGATGATGATGGCTATTGCTACTATGCAATAATCATTAATTGGTTATTGATATTGTATAAATATTGATTGAGTAGCAATTTGATTCTTTATTGTAAAAAATATATTTTTTAGCTTTGACACGCTAACATGCGTGTGCGTGAAAAATATTTCGGTTTAATTTTGGGATACTGTAAATATGATTTGCGGTTGCAATAATATTAATATATTAGTATTATATTTTAATATGATTAAAGTAATCATAAAAATATAATTATTAATTATATT
>JAXCLQ010062234.1:0-16003 GCA_035584115.1 Cedrela odorata | reverse complement strand
GTTTGTATTATTGCAATTAATTTCAAACCAATCGTCAATAGCACAATTGGATCCAATTCCAAACGGAAATGGAATTACAACATCCCCGCAACTGGATTGACAGCCAGGCTTTGCTAATGGCAGAACTTGTGCGAATGTGTTTCTTAGCAAAATGATCTGAAACAGCAATTGTAGAATCATTCTTCAGAACTCTTCACTCTTTCTCTCTTTTGCTCTATGTTTAATTTTCAACTATGAGAAAAAAGGTTCCTTCCTTGTTGATTTAAAGGGATGATAACAACTATGCTTAATTTTCAAACACGAAACTGTGGTTCCTGCCTAGATGATTTAAAGGATGTTTTTCGACTAATAAAATCTCTTAAATCAATACAAGACCTGGTCTTGTCTAGATTGGGAGGGGTCTAGTTTTTTTCTGATTTTAGTGTTTATTTAATATAAATGAACAACTTATACATATATTTTTTATTTGAAAATTAATAGAAAATTGGGGATCAAGTGTCATTATCTCATAATTTAAAATCAAATCGAGGACTATGTCTTCACATTTCATTCCAAATTGTTTGTCACTCAACAAGACCAAACGGGGGTAAAATATTGAAAATATTATGAAAATAACCCATCAAAAGGATGGATCAACTGCTCTCAATAAACCATTGTTTTCTTTTTCTTTAATTGGTGTACAAAATATCAAAAGCAGACCACACTTCCCGAAGACAGCAGCCATTCTTGAACACCAATTGACCAAGAGAATTAATCATTTTTCTCTTGATTAATTCTTTTATCAAGTCGACATATTAAATTGACTGTATATAAAACAATTCTCTAGCTCTGCCCATTGTTGTTTTCGTATCCTTAACATTATTATTTTTTTATTTTTTTAAGATTTTTTCAATAATTTTATCTATATTTTAAAAGATAAAATTGATTATTTTCTTTTATTTATTTATAATTAATAATTTTTATTAGAGAATAAAAAAAAGTTTGAGAATTTTTAATAATAATTAATAAAATAAAGGTTCAATATTCATATTTAAATTGTTTATCATTTTGTCGAATAATTTTTTTAATCTAAATAATTATTTTATTTTCTGATATTAGAAAATTCGAATACAAAACAAGACCTGAAATCAAACATATATGATATCATATTCAATTGTTATCTGACCTAAAAATTTAAATTTATTGATAAAAGTTTAAAATTTTAATTTTAATAATTAGTATAGAAAATATCAGAAAAAGGTTCAAGCAGCCATACTTGAAATTATTGATCAATAATCAATCCTCTTAATCATTATGTTAATATAATTGACAAGTATCGACGTTGATTAATAATAATACTTTCACTATTATTAAATGGACAGCATAGAAAACAAATATAATATTTCATATATAATATAAGTTTGAGAGGGCCATAGATTTTCCTAGAAATAGTTTGCTAGTTCTTTGCATTTTCATCCTTGCGTAATTTTTTTTTTATTTCTTTAATAATTTCATGCACATTATAAATTAAGTATGACATTTTTATTTTAATTATAAATTTCTCTCGTAGAACTAAATTAATTTCAATAATAATCATAATAAAATAAGGATATGCTATATTTACTCTAAATAAGCTCAGTCCATCTCACAAATATATCCAAAACTTTTTATCCCCTCGCCAAAGAGTCTTGACCGTAGTTTAACCACGAGCTCTATCCTGAAGAAGTTTTTTAACAAATGCTAGTCTACGTCTATCCTTTAAAGATTTGAATACAGAAATGTTTGAAGGCTTTTCTAGTATGAAACATAAAGCTTCAAGTTCATCATCTTCGTCCAGTCCCATTGTTCCAAGTTCATCAGCAATGTCACTTCGATCTTCTCTGTCATTCAAGATACGCTCAGCCATCATCTCCATGTTTTTAAATGATAAGTTCATCACGTGCTGAATTGTTGATAAAATGTCTTTAAAACCGGCTGTCAGGATTCTTTGGGTTCTCGTCCTCTTCCTACTTGATGTTTCTGAGATAGTTCGATCAATTTGATGAGAACTCGAGGGCTGGTGCACTGACACAGGAGAGCTCGGTTCTTCAACTTATAGAACCTCAAAATCGCGAACACGATTATCCTCTCGAGTCTCCACTCTAATTATTTCCTCAACGGTATCAGCAGGAGCTTCTGCACCTCGTGTAGTTGCACCGTCCTTTCCATATATATTGACAAGCCTTTCATAGATTGGCAATGGCTTGCCTCTCCATCCTCTCGCCTCACTGCGGGCCTAAATTCAATTCCAGAAGTCAATACAAAATCAATTTGCTATTTTTTTTATTGAGAAATATAGTTTATAAAGTTACAATAACCTGCACATATGACATCCAAACCTAATCACTATCAACCTCTATGCACTTTCTTTTATCATTCCAAGCAAATCCGCTTGTCTTCAACATATCGAAAATCATTCTATGCAATTTTTTCCATTTTCTTTGCTTTGAATCAATATGTGGATTAGCCTTCAATCCACAATTTGGTAAACCAAATTTAATTCCTTTTCAATTTGCATCTTAGTACTAGCTTTGAAAGTACCATTTTCACATCGACCACCGTTTGCAACTACTTTTTCTAATACTCTTAATAATGCTTCTTCTTCGTTAATGGTCCATACGCGCCTTAGTCCTTTCGTTTTAGCATCCATTCCTTTCTTTTCACCATCACTCCTGTTATGAATACACACATATTTATGAATAAGTTTTTGAAGACTAAAAATTGTCTTGATTCAGGAAGTTAACTAAACTATTTATCCGATAAGAGTGTTAGATTTAGAAAAACATAGGACAACATTCAATATTTGTTTCCTAACCAGAAAACTTGACTCCCCTAGCAGCATCAATGATTCAACAGTACCAGGCTTATATTATCAAAGTACTGATCAAAAACACTCCAAATAAAACTATATAATAGCAACATAACAACCAAAGAATCTTTAAACAGCAATATAAATAGTTTCCAGGGTAGATGAGTGGCATGTCAGAGACAAAATCCATCTGGTAACTCCCCAAATAAACTCACAAATATAACATATCATAATCATGACCTTCACAAAACTTCACATAGTTCGAACATACAATTTCAAATGATTCAAAAGTCGAGCAATGATGCACATACCATCCACATAATTGAATTGAAAACGACAATAGAAAATTCTATACTATTTCATCTGCGAACATTAGAATCTTATTATAGCATTAAGACAGTCACAACTTTACAATTGCGTACACTACACCAAGGAGTAAAGAAAAAAAAATATTAAAACAACTCTCTACATCATCCTTCATACCCATAATACGGTTTCAAATTTATAAAATTCTACTCAATTTGCTTAAAGAAAATAAAAATGAAAAAACAAAAGTACTACTGACTCCCGTTTTAAGACAGTTCATTGTACATTGCCAAATCATACCTCCATGAACTCCGTTGATCTGATTATGCAATCGTGCTGGTAATACCACATTGTTCAATTTCATTAGCTTGCTCCTTGACTTGGCAGAAAGAGATTACTAAAAACATATTAAACTTTCACAATGTTTAAAAATAGTAAAAAGGAAAAGTAATTATCAAAATATATAGACTATGCATCGCTTAGGCTGTACTAAAGCTACACAAAGGCTATTTACGTAGCATCACTCTCAGTAATGTCAATTCCCTTTTCACGGAATTGTAGCGTTAGATATTTTTCTGTAAATGTTGTCATTTTCCTTTGCTTTTTCCCCTTGCATCTAAAGTGATTGACTAATAATAAATGGCTGTTTAAGCGAGAGCATTATTTTCGAAACCTCAATTGCACTGACTGTGATCAACAAAATTACAAAAAATGAAAAGAAAATTCTTTACATAAATAAATGCACAATATATTTTGATTAATCGGGCATATCAATAATTTAATAGTTAACAATCATTCCCAAAACATACTTTGATAGATTCCATTCCGAAAAATAAAAGCAACCGTACACGAAACCAAAATACGAAAAGAAAAAAATGCCCTTAAAGCTAGTCCCTGTACTTTCATCGAACAATTGGCCTACACTATGCCATTCATAAAATCTTTTTCACATAACATACAAAAATTAAAAACCCATAAATAATTTTTGAAGCAGAAACAGAAACTAAAAAGAAAAGACTATTCAAATACAAGCGACGGCTACCTATTTGAAAATTTTCACGTACTGACCTGAAATCCCAACAGTGAGAGTAAGCAAGAACGGGTTTTTTCCGGAGATCGGAGAGCGGTGACCGGATAT
Organism: Cedrela odorata; assembly: GCA_035584115.1. Classification (NCBI taxonomy): domain Eukaryota; kingdom Viridiplantae; phylum Streptophyta; class Magnoliopsida; order Sapindales; family Meliaceae; genus Cedrela; species Cedrela odorata. The sequence continues at coordinate 11,732 of JAXCLQ010062234.1, read as the reverse complement.
CGGAGGTGGGGAAGATCGGAAAAGTGAGAGATGAGAGATTAGAGGGTAGTGACGAGAGAAAGACGGGTTTTTTGATTGGGAAAATTTCGAAAATAATCCTTTTTTTTTTACTCAATTTATCAATTTACCGTGCTCTAATTCAATCTTATCAAATAATTTAAGTAATTTGATTAATTTTAATCTTATGACCAACTACGCATACTACTATAGCATACATATCACGCCCCTATCCACAGAGTCCACACGTGACAATTGCCACAGACTCTCAAGACATATTCTATTCTTCTAAATATGTCCTTCAAGCCTATAAAACTACTTATGTATCTATTCTTTATATATTCAATTACATAATCTTATCTCTTCAAGACATTTTCAAATCATCTCATAAATATATATATATATATATAATTAATTAAAATACATACAGAGTATATATTAAATTATATCATTTCAAACTTATAATTATATACGTACAAAGTTTCAAAATGTCAAACCCAATGGACGAATCTAAATAGTTTGTAAATCGACGATGACAATAATACCTAAGGACTTTAGACTCTTAATCGATCACTACCACCAACTATTGTTCTTGGCTACGCATGCTTCCCTGAAATTAGGAGGTGAGGGGGGTAAGTATATGGGAATATACTTTGTGAATGGATAAAAATATATTTTTAGAAAAACATTTATAAATGCACATAAAATAATAAGTTATAATAAAAACATGGCCTATCATTTAAAATCAATGGGCTGAATCTTTTTTCTACTAGTTACTTTGGTCGTGGTAACCCCGAGAATGTTTGTGAGATTTATGCACTGAAAACAATATTCATTTAATAAAACAATTCTTTTTAATGTAAAGAATGCGTGTTAATTATTTAAAAACTGACCACCACTGACGTTCACCTCAAGTAATCATGTGGTGATACTGATGACTGACCTCGACAATCCCGCAGGTGGGCAACTCTATAACTTTCACCCATATACCTGCCCCACCTGTGGTAAACTCACCTAAGCAACTTCTCAATAGGTTTGTCCTTAAGCTACTACCTTGTAGCTACAATCTCAACAAACTTGGCTTTCTCGGCCATATCATCAACACAAAACCACCATCAAATCCATGAACATAAACCTTTATAATCATTTCATTTCCATCAATAATATAAAGCATGCATTTTTAATATCAAATTCGGCCTTATGTCCAATCTCACATTTATTCAACCCACAAGTCATTTATGTATATTGTAAAACAATAATAATAAAATCATTTCTTATTTTGTAAAACAATAAGTTTCATAAAACAATTTCAGTATATTAAAATAAGTAAAATCCACTCACAGCTAAAGGGAGAGTCATCACTCCCTCTAATCTACTGGTCGTCACGCCTAATATTACACATATATATAACATCATGAATTTCGAGATTTTAAATGATTAATATTGATGCATTAAATGCAATGTTTATGATCTTCGTGTCTAAAGTTCCTTAGTTTGGCACATCTAACCTTATGAAACTTTCTAACGAGGGTTATTTAGCCGATTCCCAACAATGGAATCCCATGATCATAGTTATCTAAATTTTCGCATTTCTATTTAACCTAGTTATACACATTTTAAGTGTTATTTTGCCGCTCATTTAATATTATATATTTCTTAGGATCGCCAATTAACTCATAACTACATTTTCTACGTATAATTAAACGGAAATTATCGGGTGAACAGTAAACCCTTGAATTCAAATATGCTCAAATCTATCAAATTAAACTTAAAATAGGTTTATAGGCTTACCTTTAACCTGTAGATGTTCTTAGAAACTTCACATTGTTGTTTAAACATAAAAACCCTAATTTAATTCAAAATCCTAGCTCATTTAATACCTCTCTTTGCTATTTCAAGCTAAATCCTATATCACATTGTTGAGGTGAGGTAATTTAATCACTTGATAACCAAATTTGGGTGAGAAACCCATAAGATTTTACTAAGTTCTACAAATTGCCATGAAAATTAGAGAGAAACGAATTTTAGAGAGAGAGATAAATGGTTGAATGAAGAAGACACTGAAATTGTTTCCTCCTTGTGGGTATTTATAAACATGTGTGAATGACCAATTTGTTTGTCGAATCTTACTCAAATTTGCGTGAAGTATTGATACTTTTAAACTAGATATCGATACCTTTGATCCAAGTATCAATTCGTTCCTTAAGAATTCGATTTTGAAAATTTCTTTGACCCCGAATATCGATACATTTGCCTTTATCGATCCTTCTCTTTTCAACGTATCAATACCTTTGTTGAAGGTATCGATATGGTTCAACATATAATTAATTTTAAACTCTCTGCCTAGCCATGTATCAATACCTTTGATGAAGGTATCGATCTGGTTCATCTTGTAATTATTTTCGAACTCTCTGTTTTACCATATATCGATACCCTTCCCTATAGGTATCGATATGGTCAGTTTGTAATTTCTTCTCAAGTCTCTGACTTGCTAAGTATCGATACCTTTCTTCGTAGGTATCGATGCACTCAATGAATATCAACATGCATTCTCAATGTATCGATACTTCCATTCCATATATCAATCTCTTCATGCTCAGAATAAATTTTGACATTTTCTCTTCATTCCCTAATACTAATTATGTTTACCTTTTGGGGGCTTGGCCCTGATCCCCCGAAAGGGTGCTACCTCTTGATCCCGCTCACTAACCGGCTTGCGAAATCACCGAATGCATCAGTGTAGGGTAACATACAAAAATCTAACTTATGAAAAATTTCAAATTATATTTTCGATTTCATTGTATTCTTGTTATTAAACTTAAATTTAAGTTTACCTAAGCCTCATTAATATGCCAATTAATCTTGTATAATGCACATGAAATAATGAATGTTATGAAATGACCATCTTACCTCTATATCCGAAGAACGGGGTTTACATTTCTTCCCCCCTTAGAAAAAACTTGTCCCCAAAATTATACTCTCCATGTTGGAAATGACGATATATATATTATGCCATTAACAACTCAAAATTTGACGTACCTTGGTTAATGAAATAGGTAGGAGTATTGTTGTCACATTTGATGTTTAAGTTCCTATGTCATTTTCTCAACTATAGCACTCCGCCATAATACTTTTATCATGGGAATTATCTTACTCCTTAGCACCTGTTCTTGTCGATCCAAGAGTGCTACTAGTTGAACTTCATAATTCAGATCTTCTCGAAGTTCGATAGGTGGTGGTCCGATGATATTTAAAGGATCGGGAACGTATTTTTCAACATTGAGACATGAAATAAGTCATGTATCTGTTGCATTTATGGGGATAACTCCAGTCTGTATGCTATTGGACCAATTATCTCAATGATCATGCCAATATATCGAGGATGGAGCTTTCCTCGATTCCTGGCCCGAATCACTCCTTTCCAGTACGATACCTTTAAAAATATCATGTTATCCACTTCATTCTAACATAAGAGTGTTCTGCACTTCCTTACGTATAGTGGTTCATAAGGAGTCATACCAATACTGGCTTGGAAGCTATTATTATATGCAAATTCAATCAATAGAACATATCTTCCAAGGTCTGTATGGTCCTTTCTGACTGACCATCGGTCTGAGGATGGAAAGCAGAACTAAAATTTAAGGTAGTGCCCATTACATTCTGAAGTCTTGACCAAAATCAAGATGTGAATCGAGGATCTCGATCTAATACAATAGTGATTGGTACTCCTTGAAGTCTAATTACTTCTGCTATATACAATTTTGCCAATTTATCTAATGAATACTTGATTCAAATGGGTAAAAAGTGTACAAATTTTGTAAGTCTGTCAACGATCACCCATCTTAGTCTTATTAGCCCCAATTTCACTACTTATCTTACCAAGTTACTTACCTCTTATTAAAATGGAAGCCTTATAATGCTCTTTTTAGAATTGACTTCTGTCATACTAGGTAAATTACCATATCCACTAGAATTAGTGAAATTGGCTAATTGCTCCAATTGCATTTGCATGTTTCTTTTCAAATTTTCAATATGGTCAACCTTTTATTCTAGCTTTTAAAATCTCTCTGAATTTGTATTAAACTTTTCAATTACTATCTCATAAGACTGCTTATTCTCTTATCGATGTTATCTTGGCATTCATCATATTTATGCCATTTACATTATACATATTTAGAATTTTTTTTAGTATACCTTTTTCATTTTTTCATTAATTATTATAAGTTATTTTTTCTAACTTATATGCCTCTTCTACTTACTTATCTAATTAAAACACCTCCTGCAAATTTATTTGTTTATTATATTTATTTAAAAAAAACATTAAAAAAGTTTTAAGAACAAAAATTAATTAAATAAAGATATTAGTTATTTTATTATTTTTAAATTTTTAATTTTGGTTATAATAAAAATATTTAAAATAAAGAAATTGAAAACAAAAATTTAAATTTACTGTATTTTAAATTTTATAATTTTTTAAAATTACAAAAAAAATAAATAATAATTTCATCACTTATTATTTATTATGTATATTTAAAAAATAAAGAAATTATTTGTTATATAAATTTTATTAAATAAAGAATTAAAAATAAAAAATCACCGTACCTACATATATTGTAACTACAGTACCCACTACAATACTCATGTAAATGGTACAGTAATTTTTTTTGAATTTTTTTGAATTATTTATTTAATTAAATGACCCAAATGGCCATGTGTTTTGAAATACTATAGCAACAGTACCCCTATAATGTTACAGTAAATAAAAATTTAATGTTTTTTTAATTTTAACGTTTATTATTTTTATTTTTTATTTTAATGTTTAATATTTTTATTTTTAAAAAAGAAAAATTAAAAAATTAAATAAATAAATATATGAGTTATTTTTTTATTTTTTAATATATAATGTATATGAATATTTTTTAAATTTTCAATTTTTTAAAAAAATTTTATTTACTACAGCATTACGAGGCACTATTATTACAGTACCTTCGAGCACATGCCTTCGGGCTACTTAATTAAAAAAAATTCAAAAAAATTAGTGCAGCATTCACACTGGTATACTGTAACTACAATACCGCTACTCGACTCGAACAGATCAACCGGAACACAGTCCATGGCCCGAGTGGGCACATGCCTTGTAGCTACAGTACTGTTACGTGCTGTAGCTATAGTTCTTTTAAGTACAATATTTTTTTATTTTTTCTATTTTTTAATTTAATAAAATTTATATATTAAATAATTTTTTTATTTTTCAAATATACATAATAAATAATAAGTGATGAAATTAATTTTTTTATTTTTTAAAATTTACAATTTTACCTAATGTTTTATTTTTTTAATATAAAAAATAAAAAAAAATATTTGTTTATTAAAATAACAGGGATTCAAAATAATTAATTTTTTAACTTTTTTTCTAATTAATAAAGTCATTTATTTTTTTGTTTTTTAATTAATTAATTAATTTAGTTTTATTTTTTTAAATAAAATTAATATAAAGTGTATTTAATATTTTTTATCCTTAAATAATAAAAAAATTGTAAATTTTAAAAAATATTCAATAAACTTTATATTAATTTTTTTTGTTTTTTAATTTATATATTATTAATTTATTTTTTGATTTTATTTTAATATAAGTTTCAATTTTTTTATTTAATAAAATTTATATATTAAATTATTTAAAAAATTAAAAAAATCAAAAGTACACTAAATTTTAATTTTTTAAATTTTATTTTCAGTTTCTTTATTTTAAATATTTTTATGATAACAAAAATTTAAAATTTAAAAAACAAAACATAACTAATTTCTTTATTTAATTATTTTTATTTTTTTAATGTTTCTTTTTTAAAAATAAAAATATATAAATTTAATTATATAAATTTTATTTACAAAAAACTAAAACTTAGAAAGAAATAAATTAAAAAAATAAAAAAAAGTTGAAAAAAATAAAGAAATGATTTATTATAATAAATTTATTAAATAAAAAATTATTAAGTTTAAAAAACAAAAAATACTTATTATATAAATTTTATTAAATAAATAATAATAATAAACACTGTAGCTACAATTACTTTTCTCGAGCCAATGGCCCGAGCAGGCTTGCTTTGTAGCTACAGTATCACTGTAGTTACAGTATTATTTTCTTTTTTTTAATTTTTATTTAATATTTTTAATTGTATATTTAATAAAATTCTTATAATAAATAATTTTTTTTATTTTTTAAATATTTATAATAAATAATAAGTGATTAAATTAATTTTTTTATATTTTAAAATTTAAAATTTTTTCATTTTTTAATATAAAAAATGGAAAAAAAATATTTTTTATTTTTTATTGAAATAAAAGTTTTTAAAATAATTTTTAATTTTTAAAATTTTCTAAATAATAAATCCTTTTTTGTAAAAATACATAATAATTAATTTTTCAATTTTTTTATTTATTTCGTTTTTAATTTAGTTTTAACATAAGTTTTAATATTTTTATTAATTATATTTTATTTTTTAAAATTTATATTTTTATGTAAATTTAATTATAGTAAAATTTATTGTAAATAAATTTAATTTAATTTAATTATTATTTATTATGTAAATTTAGAAATAAAGAAATTAAAATTAAAATATATAAAACACTTATGCACGGGTACTGTAGTTTTAAGGTTTAGGGGATTTAGGGTATAGGATTTATGGGTTATATACATTATAACGCGTACACTGTAGTGAAAATACTGTAGCGCATAGTTGGTCATAAGGGCAAAATCGTCAAAATGACCTGAAATTGGACTGTTTAATAAGATTAAATTAGAGTTGATCACATCGGTAAATAGACGGTCAAAAAGGGTTATTTTCTAAATTTTTCTTTTTTAATTTTAGACAAAAATACCCCTATCTCTTTTGTTGAATCGATTAATGAATGATGTTACGTTTTGAGTTTTAAACATAAAATTGAACGAAAGTATTGATATATGTATAAATGTATTGATCCGTTTTAATTGAATTTCTAAATATATCAATCCTTTTATGTTTACTTTTTAAATCTCTCCTATGTTCACTGAATTTTTAAACGTGACGATATTTTGTATTTTATGTATCGATTTCTTTTAAATATATCAATCCTCAAAGCTTTATTTTCTCTCGATGAAATTTATCTTTCCTTGACGAGTTTTATCTTCCTTCGATGAATTTTATTTTCCATTAATGAAATTCATCTTTCCTAGACGAATTTCATATTTCATCGACGAAATCCATCTTTCCTCGACGAATTTCATCTTCCCTCTATGAATTTCATATTCCCTCGACGAAATCCATCTTCACTTGATGAAATTCATATTCTCTCGATGAGTTTTATCTTTTTTCACGATGGACATCTTCTTTCTCACTGATTCACTCTTCAAATTCTTAAAATTCAAATAAAAAAATCATAATCAAAGTAAATAAATTGTCACTGAATCACCCCTAAACTGGTTATTAAACCTTTTTTTTCAAATATTTACTAACTTTTTCTCAAAATCCACATAAAAATTACAATCAAAGAAAGAAATTTTAAATTCAAAATTTTTGAGTTTAACAAGCAAATAACAAAAAATGATATTTTTGTCCGAAAAATAGATAATTAACTCCAAATATAAGAAATTTTTTACTGAGGTTAAAAATATAATTGGGCCCAAAAAATATGCCAATGCCATTAAAAACCCGAAAAAGACGGGGAGGATTACAATCTAATGAGAGAGAAATATTTTTACTAGGTTTTGATTTTGGATAAGGTAAAAAAATAAAAATTTCCCTCCCAAAACCAAAAACAGAAAACAAGTCAAAACGTTTTAATGAAAGTATGAACATTTTCAAAAATTTTTGTTTTGAAAATAGAAAACATCAATTTTAAATTGCAATTATAAATTTTAAAACATTATTTTTGTTGTATTATAAGGTTGTTTGTGTGAGTTTGGTGTCATTTCTTAACAGGTGATGAATGAATATGTTTTTGATAATGAGTTTAATTAAGATATTGATTAATTAGATGATTTGATTAATTAAGTTAATTGGTTAAATTAAATGTATAAAAATGTTGAACTAACGTGCTCCTTGAGAAAATGTTTTTTTATGTTTAAATAGGCCTATACTTGATTCAAGAAGATCGATACTAGGTGATGAGATCGACACTTTCAAGAAAAAATATTGATACTCTAGCAAATCGGATTGACACCTTCAGCTCAAGAGATCGACACTTTGGTTGAAGATCAACACCAAGGTTTAAACAAGCTAAAGAGGTCGACACTTATGGGAAAAGTGTTGACATGTTGAAAAAAGTCGACACTTTAGAATAAAGGATTGACACTCTGAAGCGATATCAAGATGCATAAGAGTTCTAGAGAATTGTAACAAAATTACATGTTAAATCATATCGACACTTTCAATAAAAGTATCGACAATTTGTGAGAAAATTGAAACTCTTAAGGAAAGTACCTACACTCTTAAGCAATACCAAACTGCATAAGAGTTCTAAAGAGTTGCAACAAAATTACATGTTAACCAAATCGACACTTTCAAGAAAAGTATCGACACTCTCAAGCAACACCAAATTGTATAAGAGTTCTAGAGAGTTGCAAGAAAATTACAATATGAACCAGGTCAACACTTTCTTTGAAAGTATCGACATTTTTTATCGAGAAAATCTTCAGAGGCCAGATAAAAGTGATAACAACCAAAGGATCGATACATAAAGAAAAGGGGTCGATATGAAGATGTAAAATCAACGAAAGTATCGACAGTTAAGGTGAAAGTATGAACACCTTTTGGAATCTCAAGTACTTTTGCCCGCATTTAATGCGAGCATTAATTGTGCCAAAGAGAATCATTAGACACAAGCACCTTCACAAATTAGTTAGTTTAAATAGAAGATTTTCAAACAAGAAGAATAACAAGAGTGAATTTTGGCATATTATTGTGTCATCAACTCTTGTGAGAGAGTTAAAACAGAAAATTTATTTCTGATTCTTGTTGAGTTTATTTTCACCTGGTGAAAATAAAGATTGTTTTGGGTTTCCTTTTACTCGTTGAAAGGAGGAATAAGGTTGCCTTTCACTGTACAAGAATGAGTTGTATCGAGTTCTACTTGACTCGTATAAATAAAAAAATAGTCAAATCTCGGTATAGAGTCAAAATCGAGAGAGTGGACTGTCGGATATTTGCAGATCACCATTTGCTTATCTGGAAATGTCAAAGTCTGAAATCAAGAAGATTGTTAAGTAAGCCGAGTTGTATGCATAAAGGGATCAAGAAAGAAAAGCTTTAATCGACATGACACACGATGCAGACGCCACTATCTACAACATCAAGAAGAGCTTGGATGAGTATAGAGAAAAAACTCCTAGTAAAGTTGCCTTGGAGATTGAAGATGACATGGCAGATTAGAGAAAGGCAATGGCAGGTGATAACCTTTAGGAATTCAAGGTCAAGCTTGATGTTGCATTCTAAACTGTCTCAAAGATTGGTCAACAGATGGGTGGTGGTTCCTTTGGTAGTTCCGCTTCTGGAGGTTCCTAAGGTGGTGACCAGACTCTAGAGGCGAGTACGAGGAGGTAAAGAAGTGAGTTTAGCAACGTAGGTAGTAAATGAAATGAACCATAGGATCGGGACGACTTAGAGAAATTTTAACCAATTTTGATCTTGGTTTTACTATTACAGTTTCTAATACCTATTTATTTGTGATCTCTTCTAGAGTCAAAGAAAAGAAAACAAAAAAGTTGGTGTTTTACATTCAAATTTTGTGTAAATCACTAACAGAAAATAGAAGCCTTAAGCTAAAACAAGAAATGCAATTTTGCATTAGATTTCTTATTTTCTTGCACTTGGAGATCATAAGTGTTTGGAAAGCACCAAACCTGATAATTTTCTCACTGTTATTTGTGGTGCAAAGACCTACCCAAAAGCCTCATTTTTCCTTTACTAATAGCAAGAAGTAGATTTTTCTCTTATGATTTTGAATTGTTAAGAATCAAATATTAAAAAATCATCATTGATTATGAGTCTGTTGAACTTTCAGCCAATTCAATGACTTGGAACTCAGACTAAATTGCAAGGCACAGTTTTGTCAATTATGCACACAGTTTTCAAATACCAACTGAGAAACTTCATTCACATAATCTGTTTACTAACACCTTTTGATGCCCCGGGGAGACTCTAGACAAATACAAAGTGCATAATACAAAGTTATATCTTCGAATGAAAGACAATTGAGTCAGCTTATAAGTCGTGCAGCTACGAGTCCCGTGGAGATTTCGATCCCTGGCGGCATGCTTAACACAAAGTTTGACGTCAAGAGTGTCACATCAATCGCAAATATTCATCAGAAGAATTCGCATCTCATATTTCCTTCTGCAACATCAAAACAATTTCTATGCAAAAATCAAAGGCAATTTTTCAAACACACCAAATTTATTATAACGGTGATTCATTCTTGATACACAAAAACAGCACACGCCTAATTATAGTTCCAGATATCAAACGACTTCACAAAGCTTTCTAACTAAAAATATCACACAACTACATCTATAAGATGCTTCCTAAATTAGCACACCCTTTTCCTTGCCGCGAACACTTGAGTTAGGCTTTATTCAACCAAAAAGGCCGATATCTTTTTTTTATTACATACGAGGATTATTGCCAGAAACTCCCAGTAACCCAATAATTCAGATGTCTCTTCCTGCTCACTGGTGCCGGAGATATTTCAGAAGAGCCCGTGGTATCTGTTGAATCTTGGGGCAGATCATATTTCACATATCCAATGTAGAGTCCACATGCAGGGGCCATCAGAGTTGTAGCAGTCACCGTTTTTGCCTTCAGGATTCTTTCAACTCAAATTCATTTTACATAAGACGAGAAAAAGTTAGTTCGCAACTAAAATTTATAGATATGCTACATAAAGAGGCAAACTCAGCGTCTGAAACAGTTAATTCTCCAGAGCCCACAGCTTTCAGAACCCCGACAATGCGTCTAACCTGTACAACATTGACAAGAAATTGAACTGCCCAACTGGTGATCTCGAAAATCTTTTGCTTTAACTCACAATCTGAATTGAACTATTATACATTCCCACAATTAAGAAGATTAAATTAACAATTACCAAATATAAAGCAGTACTTCTATAAAAGCGATATGTAGAAAAGACATTATACTGCAACTAAAAAGTACCGAAATTGTTATAGTAATTCGCCATCCCCAAAATTTGATCTTTAGCATAGATCAACAAAAATAAAACAGCACAAATAGTGATGACAGGTAGAAAATAAAAATAGGCTAGTAAAAATCAGACACGGAAAGGCATAAACCAATCTGGTGGTAAAGAAAAGAGCGTGCACGAACTCTGATCACGTAGCAACGATGGGTTTTGCTTATAACAAACACATTGGGTGGCCCTAACATTTTGCCGTTGCATATAGAACTAAGCACGAGGTCATTTCCAGATTTGATGGAGTACACACGGGAATCATCCTTGATTATATTGTTGAGGTCTCTTCCCAAAATTGAAGGAAAGAAAGCAGTGGGAAAACAAGAAGACAAATTCGCTGTTTGGTAATATTCAAATCTGCTGGTATGGCTTTAGCAGCAGCCTATGAGATAAGAAAATGCACAACCAAATATTTATTTGTCTACAGAAAAGGTATCAAATCAACCACAAAAACAGACCATTCAGGGATGAAAAACAACCTGGCAGCCCGATGACCTGAAGGAACTAAAATCATG
>JAXCLQ010062223.1:0-16005 GCA_035584115.1 Cedrela odorata | reverse complement strand
AGAATTTATACAAAAAAGTGAAGTTTTAATTTTCAAGATAATGTTAGCATATAATTTAGCAGATTTTTTCACCAAAATCTTGTAAACATAGAGTCTTGTGCATTATATAAACGACATCAACATGTATAAGACTCCTGACATATTTTAAGATAAGTAGGAGATTGTTAAGATCAAAGTTATGATTTATTTTTATAAAATAGTTATTGTAATAACATTTTCTTTTAATTTCATAAAATTTATTTACATACATACATATCTACATACATATATGTTGGGTATAGTTCAGTGTGCGTAAGGCCTAGAAGAGTGAAGGCCTGAAATAGTACTGCAGGTAGAGACGGATAGTGTTCCGAGACCAACTACTTTCCAAGTAGAGTTATTCAACTGGTAAAGAGCCCAGGCCTTATTAAGAATTATGAGTTGATAAAAGAAGAAAAGATCTCGGGTTGGCATCATAGTAATAAAGGGGATAGCGAGAACTTTAAAAGTGGTCGGAGCCGAAACCTCTCATGATCACTAGGAGGCTCGAATTAAACCTTATCTCGAGAATATGCCATAAAGGTCTCAGCCGCAGCTTACAAGGGTTTCGGCCATGGCTTATAAAGGTTTCGGACATCCAGCACCAAAATTTATCTTAGGGCAATAACAATTCCCAAATGAAGATTTTCGAGACCTTGTTACAGTTACGTATCAGTACATGATTCATCTCTTTCCCATTTATTCCCAAATTATTTTATAATAAGAATTCTTACCAAATTAAGTTTCTTACATAATAAGAATTCTAAGGATACGATGCCACCAAATTCAGAAGCCGATGTTTAACCTACGGAATCTCTTTAATTCTCGTACAGTAAGATTCTAGTTATCAAATTTTATAGTATTCTACCATATTAAAAAGATGATAACATCTATAAAAGGAGATCAGCTGCAACCAGGTACGACTACTGAAATTTTGGCGAAAAATACTACAATTCTTTTTTAATTTTCTCTCTTTCAAAAGAAAATATTCACAAGTAAAACATTAACTTAAGCATTGGATGATTTTTGTTGGACAACCGGCTTTTTACACCTATAGCTTTTGATTGTAGTCACAAGTCAAGTAAAAGAAAAAGAAAATCGTTGTTGGTGCATAGGATCCACCGGAAGAGATTTTATTCAAAATCCTCATTTTTTTGAAAAATATTAGACCTCATTCTCCCCCAAAAATTTAAGATACCCCAAATCAACCATTTCACTAGCAAGACCGACCCATCGCTGCATATGAATCTAGTTAGAGAAATGGTGTTAATTTAGGTGTTATATAAATCCCTGATGTGCCGCTTGTTTCCGCTGCTTTTGGAGTGACAAGTGAAAAAATAGTTCACCAGTCTGACACCTGGCAGCATTAGTAGCTTTGAATAATTGTACGGAGTTTTTGTCGATGAGTTAAGAGGCGCTATCGTCAACCTCAAGACTCCGAGTTCACTGCTACTCATGAAGTAAGGAGAAAGTGAAAGCCTCAGGAGCTTCGTCAAGGGATATCATGATAAAGTGATGGAATTGGGGACTTATCATCCCTCCTAAGCTATGGAGGGTCTTATGAAGGGTCTGCGAGTGGACCAAAAATGGTACGCTGTGAGAAAACCCTTTATTACCACTTATGAAATAGTTAGAAGAAAATTGTTGAATGAGATTAAGATTGAAGATCAAATCGCTCTCAAGATGAGATAAGAAAACATTTTTGAACACGATCTCTCAAAGAGGCTCGAAATCCCAGAATTGATCTAAGAAGAAGATTTGATGACAAGAGAAGCTTTTGTGATCTTGACAGAAAAAGTAGAAAAGTTCAGGGCCTGAACAAGACAACAAGAAGAAGAGAAAATTTTCATTCAAAAGGATACCACTCACCTGCAAGAGATGACTTAAGGAAAGTAGCTTATGTTCAAGGAGATCAAGCTTTCACTCCTCTAAAAGCCTTGCTCTCACAGGTTTGGAAGGAGATCACAAGACGAGGAAATATACTGGTGAAACCTCACCCACTGATGGCTAGACTAGTGGGGGAAGCTAAAAATAAGTTTTGTGAGTTCCATCAAAGCGTAGAACATCTGACGGATGAATGTTTTGACCTCAGAAGTTAGGTGGAAATATTGATCCGTTACAATTATTTCCAAGACTTAGCAGTTAGAAAAAGGGATAAAGCAGAAGCTTTCGATCAGGAAATTAAACACGGACTGAGACGAGAAGAAAGGATAATGGTCATCTCAGGTGGAGCAACATTGGTTGGGAATTCGAAAAGGTCGAGGAAGAATTATTCTAGATACTCCCTGCCTAGTGCCTCTTCGGACATCTATATCATGAATGTCCAAGCCATGAAGAAAACAAAATTCGTTTCGGTGTCAATCATGTTCACAGATGAGAACAAAGTTGAGTGCATTATCCACATGATGATTCTTTGGTAGTAACCTTGATGGTGGAAACGTCTCAGGTCAGCTGAATTTTGGTGGACATAGGGAGTTCTGTTGATATTATTTTTAAAGAAACATTAGATTTTTTGAGGATTGAAGATCTGAGACTCAAACTTACCGAGACTGCCCTCTATGGTTTTAGAGAAGCATGCGTTCACCTCTTGGGAATAGTATAATTACCCATTACCATGGGAGAAATACCTAACCAGAAGACTACAATGGTGGAGTTATAAGTAGTCGACCTCAAAATGTCTTACACCATGATTCTCGGGAGACCTTTTCTCCGAACCACAAAGGCAGTGGAAAGCATACACTATCTAAAATTGAAATATTGAGCAGAAGAGGGAATCAGAGTGGTCAATGGGAACCAAAAGAGGCTCGATCTTACTTTGCAGTTTCTTCCAAGAGTTCGTACTACCTATCAAAGCACCCATAGAGAAACGTCCTAGAAGTGAATGAAGGCAATTTGCAGGGTAAGCTGATTACGAGGAGAGTCGAGCAAGACGACAAACTATTGACCCTAGAACTAGCGAAAGAACTTGAGTCCATCATTTTGAATCAGGAGTTATCTTAAAGAACAATTAAAATTAGTGTCCAACTCTCAGAAGAATTGAAGTCCGAACTCAAGGACATCCTAAAGAAATACATAGATGTGTTTGCATGATCTCATGAAGATATGCCGGGTATCAGCCTATAAGTAATCTCTCATCGACTCGCTATCGATCCCTTACATAAACCAGTAAAGCAGAAAAAGAGACCATTCAATAAAGAAAGAAGAGAAGTAGTACACGCTAAGGTCAATAAGCTAATGTAGGAGAAATTCTTCAAGGAAGTGCACTAACCGGAGTGGGTATCAAACATAGTAATAGTCAAGAAGACTAATGAGAAGTGAAGAATGTTTGTAGACTTCACAGATTTGAATAAAGCTTATCCTAAAGACAGTTTTTCTCTCTCTCTCTAATAGATCAATTGGTAGACTCAACAATTGGCTATGAACTGTTAAGCTTTATGGATGCGTTTTAAGGATATAATTAGATCAGAATGGACGAGTCGGACTAGGAGAATACAAAGTTTAGTACTTACCAGGGATGATACTGTTATATAGTGATGCCCTTTTGGTTGAAAAATGCTGGAACTACTTTTTAAAGTTTAGTCAACTGGGTCTTCAAACCACTGATAGGCGAAGCCATAGAGGTATATGTGAATGACATGATTACTAAGTCACAAAAAGCCCGAAACTACCCCAAGCATTTAGAAGAAACCTTCTTCTACTTGAGCAAGTATAAAATGAAGTTAAATCTTGAGAAGTGTGCATTCGGAGTTTAAGCTGGGAAATTTCTCAGATATATGGTTAGTAAATGTGGTATCGAAGCTAATCTACAGAAGATCAAGGCTATATTGGATTTGAAGTCCCCGTCTAACTTCAAAGAGCTCTAAAGTTTGACGGGGTGATTAGGAGTACTTAGTAGGTTCTTATTCAAAGTTACTGATAGATGCTTCCTTTTATTTCAGATCATGAAAAAAGGGAAGAAGATTGAATAGACAGAGGCGTGTGAGCATAGTTTTCAGGAGCTGAAGCGATATCTTCATCACCACCTCACCTGACAAGACCTGAGATAGAAGAAACGCTTTACCTGTACCTTGCAGTGAGTGACCACTCAATAAGCTCAGTCTTAATAAAATAAGATTCTGAGAAAGTTTATTGTCCTATCTATTACACTAGTAAGACACTATTAGATACCGAGACAAGATACTCGCCACTATAAAAGTTAGCACTAGCATTAGTGGTGGCAGCTAGAAAGCTTAGATCTTACTTCCAAGCTCATAAGATTGTGGTGCTAACGAACCAGCAGCTAAGACAAATCCTACATCGGCCAGACCTCTCAGGTCGATTGATTAAGTGGTTTGTTGAACTTAGCGAGTATGACATCATCTACAAGTCTAGGAAAACAATTAAGGGTCAGGCTTTGGCAGATTTCGTTATCGAAAGATTGGTGTCGAAACACCTCATTGTCTACCAAATCACAAAACAATCTTCTAACCAAGAAGATCCAATCACCCCAAACAAAGAAGTAACAATCTAGAATCTTTTTATTGATGGAGCTTCAAACACTCAAAGGAGCCAGTGTGGTCCTTGTAAGTCCAGAAGGGATTGAGGTAATGTATTTCTTAAAGTTTGATTTTAAGGTTACCAATAACGAGATGGAGTATGAAGCGTTGATTATAGAGGTAAAGCTAGCTCTAGCTCTAGGAATCACAGGTCTCGATGTCCACTGTGATTCTCAATTAGTGGCCAGCCAACTAGACGGCTAGTTTCAAGTGCGCGAAGGTAATACGTAGGCATACTTAGAGAAAGCCAAAGAATTACTGAGCACGTTAAAGATTGTCAGAATCAAATAAATTCTAAGAGCTGAAAACTCAAAAGTAGACATGCTAGCAAAACTAGCCTCTACTTTTAAAAAAAGCATTCCCACCTCGGTCTTAATAGAAGTATTGGAACAAAGAAGCACAGAAGATGAAGATCACCCACATTGTGTATCTTAATTAGATCCACATCATTATTGGATAAATGAGATAAGGTCTTATATTAAAGACGGCAAGCTTCTGGAGGATAAAGAGCAGACAAAAAAGGTCAAAAATAGGTCAGCAAGATATACCATTATTGATGGAGAGCTATACAAATGGGGATACAGTATTCACTACCTAAAATGCCTAAGACTTGAGGAAGCAACTCGGACTTTAAATGAAATCCATCGAGGAATATATGATGGACATAGGGAAGCCCGAACTATGACCTAATAAATATTAAGGTAAGGGTATTACTAGCCAACACTTTCTTGAGATGCAGCACAAATAGCTAAAACTTGTCATGAGTGCCAAGTGCATGACTACATTCTAAGACAACCTTTAATGAAGTTACCTTCTCTTGTGAGCCCTTGGTATTTTCCCAGTGGGGGCTCGACCTTATTGGACTTTTGCCACAAGCTTGTGTAAATATGAAGTATGCTGTAGTGGTTATTGACTACTTCACAAAGTGGGTAGAAGCTGAACTATTGGCGGCTATCACAGAGAAAAGGGTCACGACATTTGTCAAGCACAACATCATCTACAAGTTTGGAATACCTTAAGTGCTGATTATGAACTGATCATGGATAATGAAAAGTAGTTTGACAACGCAAACTTCAGGGAGTTCTACTCAGATTCGCAACTCTAGCTCATCTTAAAGCCAATGGACAAATGGAAGTAGCCAATAAGGTCATCAAAAAGGCCCTAAAAAAGAAACTCAAATAGCACAAAGGTGCATGAATTGAAAAACTTCCCGGGGTTTTTTGGGTGTACCGAGTCACACCTAAGGTCGTCACAGAAGAAACTCCCTATAGCCTAGCTTTTGGATGTGAGGTGATAATTTCGATAGAGGTAAGCATACTAACTTTTCGGGTTAATAATTATAACGAGAAGTCCAATGATAAGAGCTTACATTTGGAATTAGATCTGTTGGAAGAAAAAAGGGAAATCACTATAATAAAGACAGTAGCCTACCAATAATGGGTAACAAGATATTACAACCAGAAAGTTCGGCATCGCTCTTTTAAATTAGGAGATTGGGTCTTGAGACAAGTGACCCTGAACACCAAGGTTCTAGGAGAGGGCGTTCTAGGTGCAAATTAGGAAGAACCATACAAAGTAACTCAAGTCCTTAGACTCGAAATTTACAAACTAGAATTTCCTAACAAAAATTGAGTCCGAAAACCTTAGAATGCCAAACGCTTGAAGTTGTATTACCTTTAGAAGCATCAAAAAATTTTTGTAGCAAATTTTCTTAGAAGTTAATAAAATTATTTTTTATTTTTCACTTTTGAAGTCGGCTAACAGATAAAGCTGAAGCTCATGATCATCAAACATCTCGGCGTAATTTTCTTTCAAAGTTCTGACATGAGTGACACGGTTCCCAAGCATTCAGCTTTCTATTTTACCTGAAATAATATTATCTTTAGCTCAAATGGGCTTTGAGTACTGTCTCAGAGAGCATGAGCAAAAAAGGTTTTTGAAGCCCAGATATGAGTGACATGGTTCTCAAGCGTTCAGCTTTCTATTTTACCTGAGGTAATATTGTCGTCAGCTCAAATGAGCCCTAAGCACGGTCTCAGACAGCATGAGCAAAAGAGTTTCTCGGATAATCTCATCAAACGTCTCGAGGTAATCTCCTCTTGAAGCCCAGACATGGGTGACACGGTTCCCAGATGTTCAACTTTTTATTTTACCTGAGGTAATATTATCATCAGCTTAAATGAGACTTAAGCATGGTTTTAGAGAGCATGAGCAAAAGAGGTTCTCAGATGATCTCATCAAACGTTTTGAGGTAATTTCCTTCCAAAGCCTAGACATGGGTGACACGGTTCCCAAGCATCCAACTTTCTATTTTATCTGAGGTAATATTATCCTCAGCTTAAATGAGCCCAGAGCACGGTTTTAGAAAGCATGAGTAAAAGAGGTTCTCGGATGACTACATCACAACATCTCGAGGTAATCCCCTCCCGAAGCACGAATATGGGCTGCATAGTGTCTAAACATCAGCTTGTTACTTGCTTAAAGGAAACACTATCCTTAGCTCGAACGAATCCTGAGTACAGTTTCAGCTGGCCAAAAAATAAATGAGGGTCTTGAGCCACCAAAGGCGACACAATACTTAAACAAGCATATGGCACAAGCAATTACAGGAAGGCTAAGTAATTAAAACTCATCAGAACATGAGAGCCCATGGTTCAGCAAGTGAACAATATATTTTTCAAAGTCCCAAAACAGATCAAAGCCTATGAGAAAATCACTAGTGAGAGGTGCAAGTCTTACGGCATTGAAAGGGTGAAATTAACACATCAAGGGCAATCAACTCGAGATGTCAATTAGCTAGATTTGAATTATTAAGTCAATATTGAAGAAATACAAGTTTAGAAAATAATTGAAGGCTACACAAGGCACCATGCATTGAAAGTGAAAGAAGGCAGAGTCAAAGGAGAAAAGTATTTAGAATTTCAAATGAAAATTCCATTCATTAACCAGGAGTATCATAAAAAAAAAAAAAGTAAACTAAACTAAGATGCTTTATCAGGCTGGTCGGCTTGGGAGTCTGTCCTAGTATTCAATGGATCAGTTGAGGGGATGGCTGGGTTAAGAGCAGGAGTACCCTTTAGGCATCAGTGATGGTGGCCGCAAGGGAAGTCTTAGGAGAGGAAGGGATTACCGTCACCTCAATCGACAGTACCTCCACCTGATTGGTCGCACCTGTGGTTAGAAATGCGGTATGAGAATCCTAAGAGGACTCTATTGATGGAACGCCTATGATATTTAAGTTAGGGTGTTCTTTGCCTTCCAAGAGAACTCTATCCGAGACCTTCTCATCTTGTCGTGGAGGATCTCTCCTTAAAGCCTCGTACAGCCAACGAAGTTCGAGATGAGGATATTCGCCCTACAGTGTTTCATAGGTTAAGTCAATGCTTTCATTGACCTTTTTCCGGAGTCGAACTTGTATCTCCTAATCCCTTGCCACTAATTGTCTTGTATGAAGAAGATTCTTCTACCTCTTAGAGCCCAAGCATTGTCGCACCTCTTCGCAAGACCCATCAAAATCTTGGTGATGCTTCACATCCTTCTCCCTCAGATTGTTAAGCTCTGACTCTTGGACCCCTAGCTTCCGATTCGCGTTAGCAAGAGCAGACTCTGCCATAGCCACTTTAACTTAGAGTTTTTCTCATTCCATGGCCTTCTTGCTTAAATCGGACTCAAACCTGGTTTGTTTCAAGACCAAGTTCTGTTCCGCATTCTCAGGTCTTGATTCGGCCTTCGATGCCCTTGAAAAGTCCTTCACAAAGGCACCCTCCTGCAGAATGGTCGAGTATAAAAGTTACAAATCACCAACACGGACTATTAGGTTCAATCTGTGGAAAATGGTCACCTTATGCAAAGATTAAAAAGAAATCAACCTACCAGACTTAACAGTTTCACTTGGTAACTCATTAACATCTCGCCTAAAAATCTCGCGAGACTTCAGCAAGTTTCTCGCCAACACTCTCTGCTTGCCGATTTATGCAGGGGAGAAAGTGCTCAAAAAACTTCCCCTTCCTTGCGGGGATATCCTCAGGAAGAAGTTCGCTGAAGACAGATGTTCCCGTTGTCTCCGAGTCAACTTTTCCAAACATTTGCTTCTTCCTCTGAGACCTCTCTTCAGATACCTCGACTACAGCTTTACGCTTTGTTGTCTCTTTCTTTGTGGGAGGACCAAGAGGAGGAGGTATCGGGTCTCGGATCACTACCCCTTTGTTGGAGATTGGGAGGTGAGTTGACCCAATGGCAGTAGTAACCTTGAAGGACCCTAGGGTCTTCGTTGGACCTTTAGGAGCTGTCTTTGAGGACTGAGGTGCCTTCCCAGCTTTCTTGGCTTTGGCTAAGTGTTGCAGAGCTAAGAACGGATTTTTGGCTTGCCACTCTAGAAGATCGTTTCACCAAAGGGTCTGGGTAAATGAAAATGTAGGGTTGAATTCCAATTACCTCTAACAAAAAATCATTTTTTCTTCCAAGTTTTATTGGAGGTAAGGTTGCCAGTAATGGGGTTTTTCTTGCTAGCTCGGTTCTGGTGGTAAAACCATTTGAGACTGTTTATGGGATTTCTTTTTAATATGAACATGTACTCAATCTCCTCAAGAGAAAGGTCAAGATCTAAGGTCTGATGCCGCAAGATGTACAAACTAGATATGATTTTTCAATTATTAATGTTTAATTTGTAGGGAGGGAGTCTAAAAGAAGTGAGGATTCGAGTAAAGTATGGCTGAATAAGTAGTCTAACACCTAAATGGAAAAATTTCTCGTTAAGGGTAATCTCGCCCTCTAGAGGGCATCTTGGAAACTCGTTTGCTTCAGGGACCCTAAAATAAACCTTCTCAGGGATTCTGTATTATCTAATGTATTCTTTTAAGTCTATTTCAGTTATGGTTGAGGTAAATCTGTCTGTCTCGAAGTATGCAAGGTTTTGCCTCGCCAAGGTTGATGAGGGAATTAGAACGGTGGCTTGTTCCTCAACGGAGTTGTTTCCCCTAAAAGTTATTTTATGTTTTTACATAAGGAAAATGAGAAGTTAAAGGCCATTCTAGAATCCTCAACAACTCAAGAGGATTACCCTAAAGGTCTCTAAATCTAAGAAGATGTCTACCAAGTTCAATAATCAGTCAAATATACCACAAAATCAACTGCAAAATAGTGAAAGGAAAGAAGATAAAACTTACTGTTGAGAATTGAAGAACTTAAAGTTGTTTGAAGCCTAGAACTAAGTTGTTGTTTCACTGTTGAAATCGTTTGCAAAGGAAAAGTGACAGTGTAAAAGTAAAGAAGGGAGTAAAAAGGTGAAAGGTGAGGTATTTAAAGGGGAAGAGGAACCCCAGCCGCCGATACTAGTTATAGATTAAGGGATAGGATGTTGTCATGTTAAGATAGAAGTTGAGACAATACATCTTATTAATGAAAAGGGGAGCGGCCATCATTAGGGATAGTTAGATCTCTTGGGATCCAAAACGTTGAGATCCTAAGAACCAGTCATCATCCTTCATGTTGGAAAAATGAGCGGATTCCCAACTGAGCATTTAATTATGACAAGTAGGCGCATCTTTTAAGAACTGTAACCTTTAGTTTTAACCAAAGAATAGTTATTTTTGACTAAAACTAGGGGATTTGATGTTGGGTATAGTTTAGTATACATAAGGCCTAGAAGGGTGAAGACTAGAAATAGTTCTGCAAGCAGAGATAGGTGGTGTTTCGAGACTAACTATTACCCAAGTAGAGCTATTCAAGTGGTAAAGAGCCCAGACCTTGTCAAGAATTAGGAGTTGATAAAAGAAGAAAAGGTCTTGGGTCGGCATTATAGTAATAAAAGAGGATGGTGAGGACTTTATGAGTGGTAGGAGCTGAGACCTCTCAAGATCACCAAGAGGCTCGAATCAAACCTTATCTCGAGAACACGCCATAAAGGTCTTGGCTACAACTTGTAAGGGTCTCGGCAACAGCTTACAAGGGTCTCAGCTACAGCTTATAAAGGTTTCGGACATGCAGCACCAGAACTTATCTTAGGGGAATAACAATCCCCAAACAAAGATTTCCGAGACCAGTTACATATCAATAAATGATTCATCTCCTTCCTATACATTACTGGATTATTCTATAACGATAATTCTTGCCAAATTTGCTTCTTACACAATAAAAATCCTAAGGATACGATGCCACCAAATCCGAAAGCCGATACTTAACCTATGGAATCTCTGTGATTCTCGCATAGTGGGATTCTGGTTATCAGATTTCATAGTGTTCTAACATATTAAGGAGATGATAATATCTATAAAAAGAAATCAACTGTAACCAGGTACAACTACTGAAACTTTGGCAAAAAATACTACAATTTTCCTTTAGCTTTCTCTCTCTCAAAAGAAAATATTCACAAGTAAAATCCTAACTTAAGTATTAGAGGGTTTTCGCCGGACAACTGGCTTTTTACCCCCATAACTTTTGATTGTGATCACAGGTCGAGTGAAAGAAAAAGAAGAAGATAGTTGTTGGTGCATAGAGCAAGAAAGGAAAACACTATGAGAAAAAAAATATCATCTAGTACGAAAATTTATACAAAAAAGTGAAGTTCTAATTTTCAAGATAATGTTAGCATATAATTTAGCAGATTTTTTCACCAAAACTTGTAAACCAAGAGTTTTGAGCATTATATAAATGACATCAGCATGCATAAGATTCCTGACATATTTTAGGATAAGTAGGAGGTTGTAATAACATTTTCTTTTAATTTCATAAAATTTATTTACATACATACATACATATATACATACACACGCGCGTGCGCACGCGCACACACACACACACACACACACATATATATATATATATATATAAGCTCTTATTTATAAAGTATATAATTTATGCATTAAGAATGAGATATTGATATAGAGAAATATAAATTATAAGTTATTTATAAATAAAAGATTGTTTGCGGTTATTTATGAAACAAATAAGATTATAATGTTTTTATTTCAAGTGAACAATTTATCTTAATCATTGAAGTAGAGACTTCAAATAGAAAAGTTAGTGTATATTTATTATACATTGAGCTGTTCACATAATTTTTAATAAGTTTGATTGATCTTAATTATGAGTAAGTAATTAACTTGCATTTATGGATTATATTTTTTGAATTATCATAGAGTGAGACCTATTATATAATCAAAATCTTGATAACTTGAAAATATAATTTCATGGATTGTACGAACATATATTTATAAGATAAAATTTATACAAATGATATTTACCCAAGCTATTTGAGATACTTAATTATTTAAACATGTGGCCTCAATTTATTGAATAAAATTATTTATTGCATGATAATATTAATTTATAAATTTATTTATAAATATAGATATATTGAAAATGGTCATTACAACAATTTAACAACTTAAGGATAAATATGCAATTAAATAAGCATGATATTTGCAATAGACTTGATTTAATTACGATGATTAAATAAATGATCGAACAAATGAATATTATTAGTTTATGACCAAACCCAAATTTAATTTAAACGAATTGTAAATTAAATAGACTTTTATTATATATATATATATATATATATGATTTTTATAATGTGCAACTTTTAACTTTCAGTGGAATAATTTGGGGTTAACTTTAAAGATCAAATATTTATTAGATGATTGAGTTTAAAACTTCTAAGTTGGAATTAGTAAGCCCACGAGTTTGAAGTCACTTTATTGGCTCTAGTCCAACTCATATCTTAAGTTAAATGTTTAATCTATAAACAGATATTAAAAATAAAAAATTGTGTGATAAAATTTTGATGAACAGAAAAGTACAATTGTCTCTCTAAAAAGACGTTCAAGTTCACTCACTTACTAAGAAAAATGCCCACACATGAGTGGAAATTGAGAATAACAAATAAGAAATTAACATTTTTCAATGTTTTAAAATATTTTTCTAATTGTACATGTAATAAAATAAGCGATGTTCTTCTACAGCATACCATATTGGAATATTAAAATTGTATTAAATTTCAATATTCCAATTCATGTATCATATATAGGTAAATAAATACATGAAAAGGTATTAGACGATAAGTAGACATACGGTATTATTTCTGTGCTCAATAATATTTGTCATGTATACATTTATTTTAAAATTAATCAATAATAACAATAATAATAATTATTATTATTACACTAAGGTTTTTTTTGTTCGAATAAGTAAAATGGTTGAATTTGATTAATGTAAATAAGTTAATTTATGTATATTTTTAATTTAATATAAAAATATTTGAGATAACACACAAAGATTTAAAGTTAAAAAATAATTTTAAATAATTTTAAATAATTTTAAATTAATATTTTAAAATATTTATTAAAAAATAATAATATTATATTATTTTAAATAATTAATTATTTTATTTATTTTTTTAATAATTTTAAAAATAAAATTATATATATAATCTCATTATATTTTACTTTATATTAAATATAATATAATATTATATATAATTTTATTTTATTATGTCTATCTTTCTGTCATGTTTTACCAAACGAGCACTTAGTGCTTTCACTTGGTGTAATTGTACGAAACAAAGTCGAAAAGTCAGGTGATTCAATTTTATATTGCAAAAAGCCTATGATTTTCTGGTTCACCACCGAGAGGATGCCACCAATACGAACACTCATGTGAAAGTAGAGAAAATTGCAGAACCCAGAAAAAGTAGTAAAAAAGAACAAAGAAAAAAAGAGGAAAAAGTAGTAACTTGTAATAGAAATAGCTAGATCATGATCATGCATGTAATAAACAAGACAAGTGTGTGTGTTTCACACAGATACAAGTAGGTCAACTTCATTATGTAATGTGTTTTTGCAGCATGCACATCATTCACACACAGACACACACACACCTTCTTCGGTTAGTGAGTGAATTAGATAAATAGAAAGAGAAACTTAAAGAAAGAAGCTAAAATTTTTCTTCTTCTTCTTCTGTGTTTTTTGTTTTCGTTATCTTGCTATGCGCACACACACAGACACAGACACAGACACTCGTTATCTTCGTCTTCTTCACTACGTGGTTTCACTTCTTCTTTTATGTAACGGTTATCATCATCTCTGCCCATAATTCACTCTCTTCTCTTCTCCGCTATAATTCACCATCTTCGCTTGGCTCCCCTTTCTCTATCTCAATTCCTCATTTTCCCTCACAACGTACGTTGTTCTTGCCGCTCTCCCATTTTGAGCTAATTAAAGTGTATTTGTTTCACACCAATTAAATTTTTTTTTTAACTCTCTCCGTCTTTCGATTTATGATATTCTTGCTCTTTTTAAGCCGACTTTTCGGTTAATTTCTTCTTGTTTCCTCTCTGTCTGTCTCTTTTTCTCTCACTTAATTTCCTTCCCTCAATGGGTTGTTCGTGTTCTTGAACTTAGTGGTCAATTTTAATTTCATTCGATCGAGATTTGGCTTCGATTCGTAGGTTTCGAAAGCTATGCTATGTAGAGCCCGTTAAGTTTCAATCTTTTGAATCCCCAAATTTTGATCAAAAACTTGACAACAAAGAAGAGGATGTTAATGTTATTTTGTCTACTAAGAATTTATTAGAAGCCAATAATAAAAAGAAAAAAATACACAAAAAAACGGCCTACAGAGTGGAGGTGCATAGATTCTTGTTGTTGGATAATTGGTTATCTGTGCACTACTTGGTGGCTTCTATTATTCTTGTATAATTGTTTTCCACTCACATTGCCCGGTTTTCAGGTCCCTGAATCACCGGGGATGAGGCTTAAGAGAGACGCCTTGCTGCTCTCCACCCCGTTGTTTTGGTGCCCGGCATTGTGGTTGGTGGACTTGAGCTCCGGGAGGGCAAGCCTTGTTCTGAAGGCTTGTTTCGCAAACGGCTATGGGGCGGTAGCTTTACTGAAATATTTAAAAGGTTACTGCAATTACATGATTGATTTGCATAGCTGTCCTGTTTTATGTTCTTGAATTAGGATTGGAGTTGTAAACATCATTATGTTGTCAATGTTTGGCATTTAGAGCTTTGAATGGCATAATTGAATGTTGTTCTGAAAAGTTTCGTGTTTTTGTCTTTGTTTTGGCCATTTCCATTGCATGGTTGAACAGCATTTTGTTCGATTTTAAGTTTTTGGATGGGATTGGATTAGTCAACTCATTTGGTAATTTTGTGCATTAAGCCTTTTCCTAGTTTAATAAATTCATTTTTGTAGATGTCATGGTTCGGATTTGTTTGAATTGGTGAAATTATGTGGGTTCCATCCTGTCACTTTTGGGTTTCTGGATTGCATTTTTCTTAACTTAATGCTGTAAATTTGGTTTGGTTTTGGTCATTTATGAAAATTGTGTGGGTATTTATAGGCCGCTGTGTTGGTTGGAGCACTTATCATTGCACAATGAGACCGGTCTTGAACCCCCAGGGATTCGAGTTCGTGCAGTTCTAGGACTGGTTGCAGCTGACTATTTTGCTCCTGGGTATTTTGTATGGGCTGTTTTGATTGAAAATTTGGCAAAGTTTGGAAATGAGGGGAAGAATTTGTATATGGCTGCTTATGATTGGCAGCTGTCCTTACAAAATATGGAGGTATTAGAGTTCGTCCTCTGTTTCTTTAATGCTTCTTAGTTCTTGAAGTAGAGTGTTGTTGCAGCATTACTGATCACGTTCCTGTAGTGATGGTGTCAAAATAATTTGACAGAAATTTCGGCCTTATTGTTGAGTAAGAGTAGCCAATCTCTCTTTCCTTTTTTCACCAAAACACTGAGAGAAAAAGCCATTATGGAGAATATGCTGAAACCTGGTTACTGTCAATAATTTGCTTTTTCTTAGCATGAGCACGTTGTTCACATGTCAAATTCTCCATAACTCTAGTATTGTTTTTCCATTTTTCACGAGTATATTTGTTTTCTCATTGTGTGAGCTGGTTTTAGGACTCTTCTTTGCTTTTGAATGTTGTGGGAAAAAAAGTTAGAAATATTAGAAATATTTCAGCTTCTTGTGCTCTCCGAACCGTCCTTTGTATACAATAGTTTTTACAGTGCCAATATACTTCTGAGATTTGATAGCTAATTTTTACTAAGTGTGAAAAGCATAGATACATACATGTTACATATTTGAAACAAGTTTCCTCTAATATATACATTCTAATTGGAACAAGCAAATTTGAAACCAAGTTCTTAGTAGGTTGAAGAGTAAAATTGAGCTTATGTATATAACCAACGGCCATAGGAAAGTAGTACGGGTGCCCCATTCCATGGGGGTTATCTATTTTCTACACTTCCTTAAATGAGTTGAAACACCTCCTCCCATGAGAGATGGTGGTAGTCCAGGTTACTGTGCCAGGCACATCAAAGCAGTCATGAACATTGGTCCAGCATTTCTGGGTGTTCCAAATGCAGTTGGTAATATGTTCTCAGCCTAGGGCAATGACATAGCTTATGTGAGGTTAGTCTTTTCAATTTTAACCTTTGA
>JAXCLQ010062212.1:0-16012 GCA_035584115.1 Cedrela odorata | reverse complement strand
AGTTTTTTGGGTTTAACTAGCTATTACAAACGATTTGTGGAAAATTTTTCTCGAATAGTTGCTCTGTTAACACGATTGACTTAGAAAAATGTTAAGTTTGAGTTTTCCGATGGTTGTGAGAGAAGCTTCTAGGAACTTAAAGAGTGATTGACCATGGCTCCTATATTAGTATTACCATCAGGAATAGGAGGGTATACGGTGTACTGCGATGCCTCTAGAGTAGGCCTAGGTTGTGTATTAATGCAGCGAGGAAAGTTGATTGCCTAAGCATCACGACAATTGCACCCTTATGAACAAAATTATCCCACTCATGACTTGGAGATGGCAGCGGTGATCTATACACTCAAGATCTAAAGACATTATTTATATGGTGAGACTTTTGAAATATATACAAACCATAAGAGTCTCAAATACATCTTGAGTAAGAAAGAACTTAATTTGAGATAGAGGCATTGGGTTGAATTGTTGAAAGATTATGATTGTTCTATTTAGTATCATCCTAGTAAGGCGAATGTGGTTGCTGATGTATTGAGTAGAAAGTCAATGGGGAGCTTATCTCATTTAGCTATGGAAAGACAACATCTAGTAAAGAAACTACAGAATTGTTTCTAGGATAGTGGCACACATCCAGGTGGGGTCTACTCTTATAGAAGAGATTAAAAAGGCTTAAGATGATGATTCCAATATTCAGTAGATTAGGAGTCACGTAGAGCAGGGCACAGACGGTGAGTATCATATAAATACTCAAGATCTACTAAGGATATAGAATAGAGTGGTTGTCTTTCTAGTGCGAGAATTAAGGCATATGCTATTAAAGAAAGCTTATACTTCCTCTTATACGATGCATCTTGGAACTACCAAAATGTATCATCACCTCAGAGATCTTTATTAGTGGGAAGGGATGAAGAAAGACATTGCAGAATATATGGCAATATGCCTAGCAGAGCATCAAAGGCCAGCAAGAATACTCCAAAACCTAAACATTCATGAATGGAAATGGGATAAGATAACCATGGATTTCATCGTTAGGTTGCCTTGGACTTCAAAATACCACGATTCCATCTGGGTGATTATAGATAGATTGACTAAATCTGCTAATTTTATACTAGTAAGGACTACATACTCTGCTTCTCAGTATGCTAAGATTTATCTAGATCATGTGGTATCTATACATAGAATCTTAATTTCTATTATTTTTAATCGGGGTATATAGTTTACCTCTAAGTTTTGGAGATTATTTCAAGAAGCATTAAATACTCAGCTGCAGTTTAGTTTTGCATTTCATCCCCAAATGAATGGTCAATCTAAGCGAACCATCTAAACCTTAGAAGTATGTTAAAAGCATGTGCCTTAGACTTTAAAGGTAGCTAGGACCAACATTTGCCTTTGATCGAATTTGCATATGACAATAGCTACCACTCTAGTATTCAAATGGGTCTATTTGAGGCTTTATATAGACATAAGTGTAGGTCTTCTATAGGCTGGTTCAAAACAGGTAAGCATAAACTTTTGGGACCTGAGTTTGTCCAAGATTAAGTGGAAAAGGTCAAGTTAATCTGAGATAAAATGCAAGCAACGCAGAGTAGACAAAAGTTATATGCTGATCACCAGCGAAAGACCTAAAGTTACAAGAAGGGGATTATGTATTCTTGAAGATTTCACCATTTAAAAGAGTGATGAGATTCGGAAAGAAAGGCAAGTTGAGTCATAGATATATCGGTCTATTCTAGATACTTTAAAGAGTAGAAAGTAGAGCATATGAGCTAGCTCTTCAACCTAACATGGATAATGTACACCCTGTATTTCATGAGTCCATGCTTAGGAAATACCTTTCGGATGAGTCCTATATTCTGGACATGCAGTTAGTGGAAGTTGACCAGAATTTCTCTTACCAAGAACAACCTATAGCAATTGTAAACAGAGAAGTTTGGAAGCTTCGCTTGAGATGGATTCCTTCAATAAAAGTTGTGTGACAACATCATAATGAGCAAGAGGCTACTTGGGAACCTAAGGAAGTGATGCAGAGACATTTTCCCCAATTATTCATTGATGGAGGTATGTTGCATGTCATTATTTAATTTGATTCGAGGGGGGGTGGGCAGAGAAATGTCACGGCCGCATTTTCTAACATAATGAATACAATGAAATAATGAGTATTAGAATAATAATGATATATATATGGGGTCATAAAACAAAATTTAAATTTTTGATTAAAAATAATATCAGCTTATATAAATAATACAAGACATATTAAGTAAATAATAATAATAATAATAATATAAATCTATGTTAAATAATAAAAACCAAGCCGAAAATACCAATTTACATTAAACATAAGTATTAAGCCCAAGATAAATAATTAAGCCCAAGCCCAAGTTAAGAGATTTGTGTGTTTAAAAGGCTAGAGTCTTCTACATTTTGCTAAAAATTGCTATGTAAAGAAAGAAACAAGAAGAACACATGAAAGGCAAAGAGATCAAGCAAAACCCATGAAAGGAGAAGAAAGGGAGGAAGAGAGATAGAGAGAGCGAGAAAGGGAGAAAGAAAAGAGAAAGAATAAGAAGAAAGTGGAAAGGAAATCAAGTGTCTAGCAAGGTTGAATGTAAGTAAATATGTTTGATAATAATTCTGTGGTTGATTTTGTGTTTGTGTTGTGTATATGTGAAGATGCTATGTGTTATGTGAATTGTTGGCTATAGAAAATGTAGACAGTGCATAGTTAGTTATAGGGCAATGTTTAATGTTGAAATGGTGTGGCATTTGTATGAAATAATGTGTGGTATGGTGGGTTAATTCCATGAGATGTAGGGTAGTGAATGAAATAGGTATAAGCATGCATATATGGCAGTGATTATGTAGAAGTTATTGCGAAAATGAGACACAGGCATGCAAAGAATGTTAACAGCGATTATATATTAATATGGCTATGTTTTGAAACATGGAAAATGTAGAAAATAAGGTGTTATCACGTAGTATTGTAGTGGTTAGGTGGTGTTAAAACAGGGCAGTAAGTTTCCCATAAAAAAAGGGTGCATTCGATTTTTCTAAAATTCTGGATAACGAGTACAAATTTGAAAATAGTATAAGATTCTGAACCTTCGATTGTAGAACTGAAAAATTATGAAAAAGCAGACACAATTACGGCCAACATAATCAAAACTTAGAGTTTTTCGTGAAACGATGAGTTCCCAATAAATTTTAAAATTAGATACTCTGTATAGTATTTAGGTTTGCTAAAAATGCAGAGCAGTGTATGGAAAACCGAAAACAAAATAGGTTCATGACATCGATTTTTAACACCGTAAAATTCTATAAAACCTAGACACATAAGAAAACAACGTAGTTAAAAATCAGATGGTTTCATATAGGGATGAATTCCCTAGCAAAAGTCGAAAGTTGGTTGTCTTGTACGGCCCCTCATATTGTCTCGTGTTTGCGCAGCGTGTATTAAATTAGTTATAACTCAAACATTAGAATTTTCAATTAAGATTTGTAAGTGATACAGAAACTAGATATAATAAGGAATGACATATTTAAAATTTAGATTTTTCTGTAAAGGAACAAATTCATAGAAAAATTTGAAACCAGCTCCCATGTCATGGAATGTGATTAGAGCAGTACCTGTTCATTTAATTGTAAGTTGAGCTATAAGATTCCAA
This sequence comes from Cedrela odorata, assembly GCA_035584115.1. Taxonomy (NCBI): domain Eukaryota; kingdom Viridiplantae; phylum Streptophyta; class Magnoliopsida; order Sapindales; family Meliaceae; genus Cedrela; species Cedrela odorata. The sequence goes on along the minus strand of JAXCLQ010062212.1, from coordinate 12,353 downwards.
ATAAGGCGTCATAAAAAGTCACATAAATTATACTTATAGAAGATAAACATATTAAAAATTCAAATTAAAATTCCATGCCAATTGATCCTAACAAAATTCGAATTCGACCTCTGTTCACTAGAAATTACTTAGAAAAATCGGAACAGAAATTTCAAAGTTAACTCAGGAAATTTTGGTTTAACCTTATGGTGATTCAGATCATCTTAGTTCTAATGGGGTGAAACATTTATGCATTATATATTTATTAATTTATTTATGAAATAATCATGTTATATTAGAGATTCTAATGAGAGACCGTTTACTGTAGATCGTCGGCCCGCAGACCCATCAACCTCGCTTTGGGTTGAACATGACAAATCATAATTGTGAGTGGATAACTTACTTTTCTAAAACTTTATTTGAATATATTGTTTAGACTATAAGTGTATAAGGAATGACTTTATTTGTTCAATTATGTTGGAAACTTTAATGGTGAAATTGTAAATTTTCAGTTATTTCTACATGATTTGGATAGAGTAACTTCTATTGTAACTTTGTGAATTTTCTCTTCGAATTTCATGGTTTGAGATGTAAATTTTAGAAATGATGTCCAGGTTGATAACATCCTGAAATTTTAATCGTGTTTTTTTGAATACACGAATTATGATATTGATCTTGAATAGAATTTTAATACATGTATATGAAATTGTGAAAGAAAAATTTTATGATTTTATATTTTTATAATGAAATTGTTGTGAAGTATGAATTAAAGGAATATACTTAATATGATGTTTCACCTTCAGGCTAGAGGTAGCCCTACAGGGCCAAAGGTCAAATATGATTTTAATTACAGAACGTCAGAGATATTAGTGTTTTGTTTATGATCTTGAATGTTAAAAATTGGATTTTTATATGAGAAAATTTTGAGAATTATTTTAACCTTAGTTTTGAAATGAATTTACTTGCGGCAAAAAAATTCCAGTTTCTTTACCTGATAATATATTTTTCTGATTATAGTATCCACTCACTAAGTCTTCAAAGACTCATTCCCCACTCTTCAGGTTTTTGCAGGACTTGATCCCTGGTAAGCCAATTTAGACCTTTGAAGATATACATGGAAGAGAGGATACACGCTGCAGTTACTAGGGTGTTATGGGCTATCATGTGCATTGTGTACCATGTGTTACAGTCATAGTTATATTTTGGACAATTATGTACTAGTATATTATGATGTAACAGAGTTGGTAAAATTTATTGGTTGCATACATATATTGTGGGTAGGGATGATGCCCCATTGCATTGTGTATTTGTTATTGGTGTCTTTGTTCATGCATTTAGAGTATTGTGAATGTTTAGGCAAACAAGTTGAGGTTTATGGTGATATAAGATTTCTATCACCTGCAAGTAATATCTCCGAATTTGGGGGATGTTACATGTTTAATACTTATATGGATTCTATTAGTGGAAGAGTCTTGATGGGAAATAGCAATGCATGTAGTGTAGTTGGCATTGGTACTATTAGAATTAGAATGCATAATTGTATGATAAGGACCTAGATAATTTTAGATATGTGCCAAAACTACAGAGAAACCTTATTTCTTCTGGCATGTTAGACAAGTTAAGATTTAGCTTTAGAGCTAAAATTGAGATTTTGAAGGTTCTTAAGGGATCTGTGGCGGTGATAAAAGAGAAAAGTATCAATGTTTTAGTTAGTTTAGCAGTGAGTGGAGATATTGTTGTTTCTAGTGAAGCTAATGTAGATGACACTAAGTTTATTAATTCAATTTTTGGAGATCTAAAACACAAAATTAGGGTTTCTAGTACTCTGTAGAAAGCTTGCAATGTGCTCTTTGTATCTAAAAAAATTTCTTTGAAAATAGAAGTAATCTTGAGTGTTGTTTCTCGTGTGGATGTAAGCTTTAAGTCGAACCATGTAATTTTATGTTTTCTACATTATTTCTTTCATTCTTGGTTTAGTTACTTTCTTAATTAATATGTGCTTGTTTGAGATCTATTCTTGATTAGTTCTAGATTGAGTGATTGAATTTAGGGTTAAAATCGCAACATTATATATGTGCCTCGACGTGCTGCAAATATGTCACGGGGTTCTTTTTCTTTACGCAGCCAACCCCACGATGTGTTAAGACACCCTTAATCAGCACACACTTTTCCGTCAAATTTCCTACACAAGCCACACAATGCAAGCACAAGCAAAGCAATGTAATAACAAAACAAGCCAACATAACTACAACACAAAATAATATAATTACGAAGGCCTCTTGGACTCAATCTTTTTATTAATCAATTAAAAATGAATATAAAGACCACTCACTACACTTTTGTGAATGCTCTCTCAAATTTCTAGACTTTTTCTCTCTAGAACGAGTACCACTCTCAATACTCTCTCTAGTTTCTTGAATGTTGGCAACACATTGCCAAGCACTCAATTTTTAGATGAAGCCAACACCCCTAGCTTCCTAGGGACATCGAAGTTTGTCGCTTAATCAAACTCATATTTTGTGCGTCACTAGGATACTTAGAATTAGCCTTTTAGCCAACTCCAACTTGTGTGCCCATGTTAGCATTGCTTGGTTGAAACATGAGTTAGCTCATGACTCATCTTGCTAGTAAGGTGGCACACTTCAACTCTATGTTTGTGACAAACCACCCTCACTTGAAGAGCCTAACGTCCTCGTTGGATCGGCGAGGTAGTCATTCACTTGCTTCTCGAACTGCCAAAACGTGATGTCTCACTCCCAGCTTGCATTCACTGCGCTTCCTCCTTTGCATTGAACTAAATAGTCTATTTTTCGGTTCTTCTTACTTTGCCTCATGGTCTAATGATTAAGGATCTTCTCGACCTCTTTATCAAATTGCTTCCGGATCACTGGTAAAGCTTGCTTAGTTTTTTGTTGCTCAGCATCAACCAAGTCCTTGTGAAAGGGTTTCAAGTAACTTACATGCATGTAGAGTGTATTTTTAACCTCTCCCACAACTTTAGTTTGTAAGCAACTTTGCCTACTCTCTTCACTACTTCGAAGGGTCCATCATACTTTGGCATCAATCCTCTATGCACTGTTTTGCTACTAATTTTCTTCTAAATCTGCAGAGTAAGTTTCAACAACACCATATCCCCCTCGCTGAACTCTAGGTCTCTTCGCTACGTATTAGCATACTTCTTCATTTGACGAGGTGTCTTGGCTAGACTTTCAGAGGCTAACTCAATCATCTCTTATTTGCCTAATGCAAGCTTGTATGTCGCCGGACACTTCATCTTAGTATTTTATTTTGCCACCTCTTGCGGCGTGCGAGGTTGCTGCCCCATTACAAATTCCGCTAGACTCATCTCTGTGGAAGATGACTTATATATATTGTAGCAAAACTGAGCCGAATCAAGCAAGTCTACCCAATTTTTTTGATTAGCCATCACATAATGTTGCAAGTATTCTTCTAGTAGTGTATTCACCCTCTCAGTCTGACCATCTGTTTGAGGATGATTTACTGTAGAGAACTTCAGTTTTGTGCCCATGAGATTAAAAAGCAAAGTCTAGAATCTAACTGTGAATCTTGCATATCTATTGCTCACAATGTTTTCTGGTACTCCAAAATACTTTACCACATTCTTGAGAATCAACTCGGTTGACTTATTTACCAAGCACGCATGAGGTGCGGGTATGAAGATGGCGTACTTGGAGAAACGATCAACCACAACCAATATATACTTGTACGCATCTGTTGACTTAGGCATTCCCGATATGAAATCCATTGAGATTGATTACCATGGTCTCGTTGGTATCAGCAATGGTTGAAGAAGTCCTACTAGTCTTCTTCTCTCAGTCTTGTCTAATTGGCCCACTAGACATGTCTTAACATACATGTGTATGTCTTCTTCCATCTTGGGCCAATAATATAACATTTCTAGCAAAACCATCATCCGCTTAATCCCTGGATGTCCTGCCCATTTTGTATCATACGTCTCTCGCAACAATACTTTGTGTAAGTCCTCACCACTAGGAATATGCACCCTTCCTCCTCGAACATAAATCAACCCATCTTCGAGCCAATATCGTTGCACACTACCCTTCTTAATTTCATCTCGTAGTTGCTAGTATGCATTGTCATTCTCTGCATACTGCCTCACACGGTCAATAAAATTCGATGTTGCGGTCAAAAGTGCGACCATATAACATAACACTTCTTTTCGGCTTAGTGCGTTTGCCACTGAGTTTTGTTTACTTGCCTTGTGTACCCACAAAAAATCAAACTCGTAATGAACTCCTGCAATCTTGCTTGTTTGGGCGACAACTTCTTCTGAGTTTTGAAGTATTAGCTACATTATTTATCATGACTATGAAGCACATTCCCAGCAAGTAATGCCTTTACGTAGTCAAGCAGTGTACCACCGCCATCATTTCCTTCTCATGGGTTGAGTATCTTTGTTCCGTATCTTTTAACTTTCGGCTCTGGAAAGCTATGAGATGTCCATTTTGAACTAACACGCCACTACTAGCCCTGTCCGATGCATCTGTCCATAACTCAAATGGTTTGTCAAAGTCAGATAGCTTGAATACTAATTCAGAAGCCACTGCCTCTTTGATCTCATTGAATTCTTGTTGACATGTATCGTCCATTCCTATTGTTTCTCCTTCTTCAGAAAGTCAATAAGCGCTTCTACTCTTCTTGAGTAGCCCTCAATGAACTTTCTATAGTAGTTAGTAAGTCTAAGGAATGATCTCAATTTTGGAACTCTTGTTGGTGCAGGCTAATCAAGGATTGTCTCCATCTTTCTCTCATTTATGTAAATTTTTCCGTGGCTCACCCAATGCCCCAAGAATAACATTTTTTGTAGACAAAACTCACACTTTTCCTTCTTTATGTAAAACTTGTGTTCCCTCAACTTGGCGAACACTTACCTTAGATGCTCGGAATGTTCTTTAAAGGTCTCGTTGTATATCACTATATTGTCGAGATATACTACTACAAATCGATCTAGGAACTTGTATAGCACACCATTCATTAGGTTGCAAAAGGTTGTTGGCATGTTGGTCAATTCGAATAACATCACCAAAAACTCGTATGACCCATATTGAGTTACGCATACTGTCTTGAATTAATCTCTTTTGGCAATCCTAACTTGCCAATATTCTGACCTCAAGTCTAACTTCGTGAAGTAAGAAGCTCTTCTCAACCGATCAAATAAATCTGCCACATTAGGGATAGAATATTTGTCTTTGACAGTCATTTTGTTGAGTATGCGATAGTCAAACACACATTCGCATTGAGCCATCTTTCTTCTTTTGAAATAGCATTAGCGCCCTATATGGTGCTTTTGAGGGTTGGATGTACCCCGTATCCAATAGCTCATCTAGTTGCTTATGCAACTATGCTAACTCTATTGGCGCCATTCTATAAGAAGTCTGAGCAGATGGTTTCGCCCCTAGTTTCAACTCAATATGATGATCTACTGCACGTCATGGGGGTAACTCTTTGGGCAATTTTGGTGGCATCGCATCAGCAAATTCATCTAACACAGTCTCATACTCATTAGGCACCTCCTCGACCTGATCTAGCTTGATCTAGACAAGCGCCGCTATGTAAGACATCTTATTTTGCTTTAATCCCTTATTAAATTATATGGCACTTTGGAGTGATGGTCCCACTTTGCCATTTTCTAAGAACTCACACAGCACAAATTCTGGTGTTTTGCCCGTAATCAGAAGACTCCTCATATGTGGCATCACATATGCCATTGCTTTTACAAAGAACTCTAAGCTAAGAATGAGTTTGAAGTCTTCAAGTGGAAGGACAGAAAATCTCACTTTCTCCTCTTATGTCCCATTCTTCAATGTGCTTATAGCTATACCCCGCATGACCATATTTGAAGAATTCATGGCCCTCACCGCGCATTGTGTGCCCTTAACTTTCAACCCTAACCGTTCTATCTCTCAGTCTGCTATGAAATTATTGGTGGCACCTATGTCCAACATAGCCCGAACTTCCCCCTTATGGACATACGTCTTCACATACATGAGCCATCGGAAAGACTCATCAATCCACAACGCATTACATCTCTGTTGCTGCAATGGGTTCAATTTTGGCACACTTGTCTCGGCCTCATGTGGTGTCTCTTGTTCGGTTATTGCATTCAACTTGGCTTGTTTTGGGAACTCTTTTATCCTATGGGTCCACCACAAATAAAACTCCCCGGTTTCCATTGCTTTTGCAACTTGGCTTGGCTAGATTCCCCTTTCTCTTTTTGGCCTTCGCCCTTGGAGTTTTCAACCTTTTTCTTCTTCTTGCCATCATCGGCTTTCTTTTTCTCATTTTGAGGTCCGAGCTTATAGTCGATTAACTCATCAACAGCTGCCAATGTCGCAGGCAAGTCTCTCACGCCTTGCCTCCACAGCTCGGGTTACGCCCAATTTTGCAAACCTGAAATAAAATTAAAGAGCTTGTCATCTTCTGACATATTGCAAATATCTAGCATCAATGAGCTAAATTCTTTCACATAATCATGCACCGTTCCAGTATGTTTCAATCTTTTCAATTTTTTCTTAACAAGCCATATGGCATTGCTTGGTAGGAATTGAGCCTTCAATTCTCTCTTCCACACCTCCTAAGTCTGATAGGTGGTCTTTGTGCCTCAGCATCCTCGCTCAACCTTGTACGCCACTTTAACTTAGCATCACCAGTGAGGTATATGCAAGTTATGTCTACTTGTTCTAACTCCGGAATATGGACTGCCCTAAAATACTGCTCCATGTCCTATAAGAAGTTTTCCAACTCCTTTGCATTTTGTGCCCCAACAAATCAATTTGGTTCGGGTACTTTCACTTTCGAGAGAACCGTTTCGGCATGTTGCCTAAAGCTCTGCTTATCACCAACACTTTAACCTCAAGGTCCTTTAATTGCCCCTTCAAAGCATTGTTCGTAGTAATCAAGTTTTCGTCCATAATGCCCATCCACTCTTAGCAATCTTTTTCAAGATTCTCATAAAGGCCTTTTAGATCTACTACCTCGTCCCTCAATGCTGCCATCTCTGAGGCTATGGCTCTCATCTGGTCAGTAAATGTTGGTGTATTGGGTGCAATAGCCTCGAAAGCTCTCTCCAAGCGATCTAATCGGTCTTTAATAGTGTCTCCCACCATTATGTGTGTTGTTTGTCGCAAGTAAGTGCGGCTCTCCCCCAAATTGTGTTTTTCAGCCTATCGCGGCTCTGATACCAACTGTCACAGGATTTTTTTTTTTCCTTTATGCGACCAACCCCATGATGTGTCAGACACCCTTGATCAGCACACACTTTTTCGCCAAATTTCCTACACAAGCCAAACAATGCAAGCACAAGTAAAGCAACGCAACAACAAAACAAGCCAACACAACCATAACACAAAGCAATATAATTACGAAGGTTTCTTGCACTCAACCTTTTTATTAATCAATTAAAAATTAATACAAAGACCACTCATTATACTCTTATGAATGCTCTCTCAAGTTTCAAGACTTTCTCTCTCTAAAACGAGTACCACTCTCAATACTCTCTCTAGTTTCTTGAATGTTGGCAACACACTGCCAAGCACTCAATTTATAGATGAAGGCAACACCTCTGGCTTCCTAGGGAGATTGTAGTTTGCCGCCTAGTTAAACTCATATTTTGTGAATCACTATATATTTAGAATTAGCCTTCTAGCCAACTCTAACTTTTGTGCCCATGCTAGTATTACTCAGTTGAAACATGAGTCAACCCATGACTCATCTTGCTAGCAAGGAGGGGCACTTTAACTCTAAGTCCATGATAGAAAGCCACTACGTACATTGGATTAATTTCCAAAAATGTCCTGATCTAATGCATATATGCTGCAAGAGCCTCCCTTTTTATTTTAATCTAATTATTTCATAAGTCGTAAGTCGTAACGCATGGCTCACATTTTGATATTAATCACTAATGTCTTTGCTTAAATGTTAGATATCAAAATCACCACGTAACAACATCTTCTCCTTGTAAGAATTCCTTAATTCTATATCAAATTGACATTTTTTCACTATATTTTTCACACTTTTTCTAATTCTTATTTTTAATTTAATATTTTTTTTGGTCAAAAAAATAGCAAAAAAGTATAAAAAGTAAGAGAAAGAGAGGATTATATATACCATGATATTGCAGTGATGGGGAAGGTTGCGATCAAAAAGTAAATTATCATAAAAAGAAAAGTTGTGAGGATTTTATATTTTTTTCTTCTTTCCTATATTTAATTTTCTCATTCATTTTGACTAAAAAAATAAAGATTGCAATGAGACTGATCACAGATTGGACAACCAAAAATTACGATTACCATTATAATGATCCACTCCAAAAGTAAGAATGCAAAACGCACAACACTAGCTAATTCTCTTTTTCTTTCTCCTTAACGTGAAAAACAACACTTCAGTCAGCAAATCCAACCGATGTCGGCACAAACTCAACCACAAGTTCAAAGAACCACAAATTCAATCAGCCACTTATGCCTAATATGTTTCTATTCATCGACAATTGTATTAAAAAAAACATGAAGAAATAATATATTTTAAGCTCTATACTAACGTTTTATCTAGTACACAGACATTAAAAAAAAAATTGATCAATTCACTTCAACAAATTAAAAGAATCAATGTTCTACGAAATAATTATAATTTTGACGTAATACATAATATTATATTCGTCAAACTTTAGGGTCACATAATTTGTGATACATTTGAATGATATTCACTTTCATTACATGTTATTCTACAAGTTTGTAAACACACTAGACATTATCATTTGGTTCATCATCATGAACATTTGAGCCTGAAGGTTCTTTTCTTCCTCTCTTCATTAATTTTTTAGGACATTTAATCATCTTCTTTATAAGTCGGTACTATGAGTCCGAGAAGAAGAATCGCCATCAAAATGATCCATGCCAACAGTACAACTTGAGAGCCATACAGCGAGAAATTGTTGTTTGTAAGATTAACTACAAAGTATAGATAAGCCATTGCCATTGCTGTGCAATCCACATTATCACCATTAAAATCTATATGAAAAACTTATGCTTAAAAAAAGGTAAACCGCTTATGAGCAATAGTATGATGGCAAGAGACGCCACAAAACTTGCGAAGTTCAACAGAAAAGGATGTAGTAAAATCATTTATTATCTGCCATTATAGAATATCCTGCCTAGTGTCTTTTTGATGTGATGTTGTTGCCGCTCCTTGGCATTGGGAATTATTTTGCCATACACCACCAGGAGGGTTCAGATCAGTTTGAAATGTTACAATAGCAATCAATGATGCTACCACCATTAAGGTGATGCACATTTTTGTCAACCAATCATCTTGCTTCTTAACTATAAATTATCATGATATTGCAGTGATGGGGAGGGGAGGATTGGGATAAAAAAATAAATTATCATAAAGTGAAAGGTCCTGAAAATTTTCTTTTTTTTTTCTTCTTTCCAATATTTATTTTTCTCCTTCATTTTGATTAGAAAAAAAAAGATTGCAATAAGGCTGTGTTAGTGGATTGTACAACCAAATTATGATTACAATCATCATAATCGACTCCAAAAATAAGAAAGCAACACAACATCAGCCAAATCTCTTTTTCTATCTCCTCTTAACATGGAAAATTTTGGGAATTTTAGGTCCTGTCAAAGATTTCCTAAAACGAATGTATTAAAAAACAATAAATAAAAATATAGATATAGATATAGAAAAATATCAATCACACAACATAGATATATTTTACAGTGAAAACTTTTATATCGGAGAAAAATCACATTGCTAAGAAAGATGAAAGAAAATTTCATTATGCGAAAAATTACTCTCTATAGATCTCACATCCTTTATACTTGATCTCAATAGACTCCTTGTTGGTTACATGCCCTAAATCTAATAGGGACAAATGCATAATTGTATATTATTGTATTGATTAATAAAATTGATAATTTATTTATAAGTTTTGTCTATGTTAACTACTTATATATAAAGTCCTTAGATTGACAATTAGAGAAATTAACTTAAGTTTAATTTATGAGATCCTGTCATTTTTAAATGTTTCTAATTGTAAAATTATCAACACTAGAACATTGATAAATTCATATTACATTAGCATATGTTATGTCTACTTCTTTAGAGAAGGAAAATAGTTGATCTCATAAGCTACTAGTGAAAGTGTTCACTTAGTCTAATATATGGATGCTTGTTAAAGAATAAATTCATCGAACTTACCTGCTTGAGAAACCCATATAGTGTGTTATCCCCGTGTCTATGATATTTCTTTCAGTTATGATGGTATGACTGATTCTTAGACTTAAGATCTTCATGGTACCTTATTTGTGGATCATATATGCTTTGACATTACATTTCCGTCGTCCATAGTGAAATTGCACATAGGGTAATAATTGGAGAATATGAGAAGCACGCGAAGGTTGTGAGAAATCAATAAGTGATTCACCGTTCTGGATGACATAGAGTCAATATCCCAAGGAGAGCCATTTTGCCAATTTCCCTAGAACAAGAACTGGGATACTAGTAAATCAAACTTGGAAGCACTTTCAGTATCGGAAAGGTACCTTGGAGATAGCGGTTTACAAGATTTCTAAAACCCTGGAAAGTTTTAGCTGGTTCTAATAAGGCATTACTATTGTACAAATAGGTTAGCTCAGCTGTTGATAAGAAATTAAACAATGTGGTGCTATAAATCTACTCTAGAATGACATCTTCAACACTATTTCTTGACAGCTAAAAACAATTAAAATCTTAAAAATAATTGAATTTCACATGATGACTAAAACCACTGTAATTGTACCAATTGTATAAACATAATTAAAAAAGAAAACTGTGTGACAATAGGAAGATTAGAGGTCTATAATACCAAACTTAGAATCTTCGCATGTTCTGAAGCCTAATCAACTTGCAGCAGCAACGATTCAGGAATCTTATCACCAAGATAATTTACAATTATCATTGTCTCCAGCTGAGGTGAACAAGTTAGTACAAGTTTTATAAATTCCCATTCTCTTCTTGTACCAATGATTCCTCTCATCCTCACTACCTTAAGCTTATGGAAGAAAAAGCCGCGTAAGCACAGTGCTTTTAAAAATCTGTTGTAGGTCTAGTACTGTTAGATTCAACAACCTAAAAAATGTTGATATGCTCATACAATTTGTCATAACATTTAAAATAGAATATTGTACTTTTTACTCATAAGTCACAAAAAATTAACATCAAAATGTAAAGTCAACAAAATGGGCCCAATATCTTCCAAAAGCCTCCCCACCAAAACCTACAAGTAGGAGGAAATCAATTAGATGCACATATGTTTTCTCATTGCCCTTTTTTCAATTTTCACCTTTTTAGCTGGTTACCATTAACCATATTAATTAATTAAACAATATAATAACTTTCAATTGGACAAAGTGTGATTGCATACGAATTTTATAATATTTGATTCATGAGAATTATATGAATGAATCTAATCAAATGTAGGTCTAAATCAAGCATCGAACATGAAAATTGAGCTTTGATCATAACACTATTCTTTGGTCCAAAAAGAAAGCAGCTGTATATACAAGACCATCTTATCTAATATGTACAAGAATAACAAACACGAAGAGGAATACATGACCAATAAATACAAGTCTAGATGGATTCTAATAAGTTAATAATTATACAAGAAAGTTACCAAGATCAAAGAGCACTATAACTGAAATTGACTAAAATTTCAATGTAAATCAGAAAATTCAAAGACAAATTACACATAAAAATAAAGTTTCTAGACACAAAAAATATCATTATCATTTGAGAAAACAAGAATGACTCAGAAATTAAGTAAGAATCATCCTAAACAAATATTTTCACAAAAACAACGCAAAATTGAAACTTTTAAGAATTCTATAAATAAACACATCATCCAATAGAAAATATCACGGATTTGATTACATGTAGTCAACAGATGCATCAGTTGAAGTCGGAGCCAACCTTAATATGAAGCTATTATGTAGAGCTCTTAATACTATTTGGAGATCATGCCTTCAAAGTTTTAAAAAAAAATTAAAAATACAATGATCTATTATTGAAAAACCGAAAAAAAAAGTTCATGTCATGCAAAAGGAAAACCGAGATCCTCAGAATCCGGCATACCCAATTTACCAAATAAAACAATAAATAGATATCTAATAAATTAATACATAGATAGGTCGCAGTGACCATGATCCATGAAAATAAGACTATGTAGAAATTAAAAAAAAATTAACAAGATCAAATGAAAATAACATGAACAACAAAGAATTTACTTCACGATCAACAGATTTTGGGCATTAGGCAGCGAACACCAACCACACAAAAACAAAAAAAGAAAC